>APFE031684027.1:73232-94795 GCA_000404065.3 Pinus taeda
AGTAAATCAAAGCATATTCCAATTAAGTACCATTTTGTAAGACATGTTATCACTGAAAGGGGAGTCTCTCTTGAAAAGGTGCATACAAAGGAGAACTGCGCAGACATGTTCATGAAACCAGTTTTGTTGGAGAAGCTACGTTGGTGTTTGGCTTCTCTTGGCTTCCAGAAAAGATAAAATAATAATAACAGGGCATCAGGCGAATTGTTGTCAAGGTGGAAATTGTTGAGATTTTCTGTTTGTAGCAAAATAGGAAAAATCTCAGCTGATGACAACAATAGGAATTCAGTTCCTAGATTAACTCCAGGTTGTTGGGAGGGAGTTAATGCCTCCTATATTTGATGTGAGTGAGTTAATGAGGCTGTTAGATTCTCTATGCTATATAACAAGCAACCATTCGGATGGCTTGCTAATAGGGTGAGAGTTTTGTGAGGTTTTCATTATGTAATCTCCTGTTTGATTAATAAATTTCGAATGCCTATGTTTGGTGGACGTAGCCGAGATTGGTTGGGTGAACCACGTTAAAAACTGTGTCATATGTACTTGATATTCTGCTGTGTTATTTTGTTTGATTTGCTGTGCCTATGGATTCCAACAAACCTTAAAACATTTAGATTTAACTTAAAAACGATTGGCAAAAACCATGTCAGCTACCCTCGTAAATTTTTCAACTTAAAATCGATTGGCCAGAACCATATCAGCTACCCTCTTAAATTCAATTTTGATGAGGTAATCAACTCTAGATGTTTCTATAAAGAAACAAAGTATTAAAAAATTTACGTCTCTCAATGTACGTCAAAATCGAAAAACAAATACGTGGATGGAATCGATCGAGTAGATATGAAGGAAAGGGAAGAAGAAATAGAGGCAGCAATGGAGCGATCTCAGCATCCGGTATGGTGGCAATATCTTCTCATCTTCATGTTCGTGCAGCTGCTGCTGGTCCTCCTCATCTTCAACCAATCTTCTCACATATTCTGTCGGATGAAATCTGGTAATTCAGGGAGAATTACTGCATCTGTTCCCTGACTTTCTCGACTCTTCTCAAAAGGTTTTAACAGTTTATATCACCATTTTACAAAAACTTGAAACATTGATTCATTGTCCAACAAAACAAAACTGGAGTCAACGTGAGATGACCCCTTCACCGCCCACCATCCACACCAGATGAACATATCGACCACGAGACTTTCCATAGTGGCAAAGTGTTTTCAAATATATTTCATAAACCTTTAAATTCAACAACTTGAATCTCAGCATCTGGATTGGTGGCAATATCTTCACATCTTCATGTTCGTGCAGCTACTTTTCGCAGTTACACAAAGAAAATAAATGTTCTAGAACGCACATTTTAGCGTTTTGACCCATTTGTTTTGTGCGTATCAATTTTTTTCAATCCGGCAGTTTTGAGGAAGTTGACAGGTTCCAATATTTGTTCCAGAAAAACAAAAAGTGAAACTTGGCTCATGCCAAAAGAACACTTAGACACGTATTGTTTAATTTATAGTTTATATTTCTGTTCAAAGGCACGTGTTAAATTTGCTCATTGGGATATGTACGCCTTTTCTATGGATGATTTTCATTTTCGTTAACAATATGATTTGTTTAGAAACTTTCAATTTTCATTAAAATATTGTTTGTTCTAAATATATGCGCTTAACTTAATCGAACTAAATATCTACGTTATTCTCTGTTATATCAGGCTCAAAGTACATGTCGATAATGTTTTAGTTTTTTTTTACCTTTCTATATATATTTTTGGAATAGAAAAGTTTTTAATGTTTTACTAGAGGTTAGGGAGTGAGAAGTGGAATAAGCTTGGAGATTGGGTATCTCTTTAATTAAGAAAATAAATAAGTAAGTTGGGAAAAGATAGTTGTATATTGGGATTATAAATAAACAAAGTAAAAAATGGAGGGAACTAAGTACTTGATTACCATATTAACTATATAGTTAGTATTAACTCGGCAACATGAATTCCCAACAATTCCATTTACCTCAAAGTTCCAAGAATTTTCTAACAAGATACTTGCTAAATAATCCCAATATTGAAGCAAACATTTCAATTGTACAAAATAGTGATCTAAACACCCCTTAGAAGAATCCCAAGACCCATACACCTCAACTGTTCTACGAGTTTTGTGGCAACCTGCTTGCTTACGTTGAAACAATATAATTGGTATATTTTTCTTCTCAAATAGCATTTTATTAAGCCATTGCATTTATTTAAAGGTCAATATGAACATCAAAATAAATGGAGAGGTCAATGCGAACACCAAACTAATTTTAGAGGTCAATATGAACACATAACAAAATGTTGGACCCTACAACATGACATTCCTTGCATAGCTAAGAAGCTCAAAATCCAAAGCGGGTAATGGCCAAAATCCTAGTCCAAAGTTGCTGGAAAAAAATTCTAAGTTTAATTTTAAATCAAAATAGAGTAAGAAAACTCTAGGAAAAAATTATAAGTCTAAGAGAAAATTCGTGCATTTTTCAAGTATTCGGAACCAACAACAAAGTCATCAGTGATTTAAGAAAACCGGATCTAATGACAGGTGAAAATGGACGTCAATGCTAAGAGGCTATGTTGAATGAGCTCACTTTTTTGGGGGTTGCAACCAAAGGTGGAGCTTTGGAGAATTCGTAATAGAAAATTCTTATGCATGAATTCATATTTTGCAACAATCTAGAAGGAATAGAAACCTTTTAGTTAGACGTGGCCCTTGTAGAACACATGATTGTTGTTTTGGACCTGCAAAGTATTCCAAATGACACAAAATGTATGAACAATGCCAATGAGGTGTCGCTCCTTTTTCCACTCTCATTAACCTGACAAAAATACATCAGACATTTTTACACTTAATTCCATACCGACAATCCTCAAAATATAGGTAGCTCCCTCTCATGTCCATTAGACCACTAAGCTTGTATAACAAGCAATATTATATTATTCAACCTACCAAATTTCTACGAAATGTAATCTTGATTGAATTTTGATGAAGTGGTATAAAGAATAACAAAAAAATGCATACTGTCCAAAACCTTTGTCTCTCGTCCATTTCTTGCAGTTTCTCCATTACGAAATGTCAATAGTTGTATAAAATTCTAATGTTGGTCATCACTTAACAAAAAATAAGTCACAGAGCATGCATATGGTGTCAAAGTCAACTGTCCTTTTAGAATAATGGACTTGATGTTTTGCTAAAAAGATATATTCATAATGTTCATGTTCATAAACTATACATAGACTACAACAAGCAATGTTTACAAGAACCAAATTTCCAAACTTTGAGCCACGCAACAGATTAAAAATCTTGAAAGGATTTGGTTTTACTCAACTCCAATAAGATGTGGGAATGTTACATGCACAAGCCCATACAATTGTTGTCGTTCATCATTTGGATTAATCACTCAAAGAATAGAAACTTTCCTTAGTTACTTATTACAATAGTAGAGAGCATGATACATTTTAAATTGATGTGAAACTATTAAAACAAATCTTGAAGAACCAAGAACTAATTTATGAAATGGACTTCGACATTGTTGAGACTTATTATTTTCTATAGGTGTGAATTGATACTAATCAAAGGGTATGTACTTCACGTGCATTTTTTAGGCAGTGTAAGTATCGCTATGGGATATTTTTGCGACATAATAGAAATTTGGTCAAACTTAGCTAAAATTTTGCAACTCTTCAAGATGTTAGAATACATAGTAAAAGTTGGTCAAACTTTGCTAAAATTTTGCAACTCTTCAAGATGTCACAATACATAGTAGAATATTTTTATAGTAGTAGCTCTACAATGTCTCTTTCTAGTTGATGAAAACCATCAAGACCTTTCTAAAAGTTAAAATTTAAGTATTTACATCTGCCTCTATAGACTTCATATAATTTCTTATCCATGGTAGCTTATATTCTTTCAAATGGTTTCAAACTTTAAGAAACATGATGTGGACGTTATTAATTTTTTATTGTTAAATGTTTATCTTGACACAAATCAATTAGGACTTTGACTATAAAACGCATATAAATCCACCTTTACCTTTGCACATTTTTCTTTTTTGATGGAGATTAATGAATTCCTAAAATAATGCCTGATTTTCGGCCAATGACCTCATCAAAGGAAGTTGGTGTGATTGTTCCCAACATTTCAAATATTATTGATTTTAGAAAAATGGAAGTGAAGATATGCAAAGCACTCGAGAGTTTACTAAGAGGTTCTTATAGCTTCAATTTTGCATGTATATCCAAGTAGATTGAAGATAGTGTGGCCTCCTATTTGAAATTCAATAATTTCAAGTTGGAGTCATCCTCAATCAATGAGATTCCACAAATATTAGCATTGAGGAGCTTGTTGTTATATGTTGAACACCAAAGACACTAGAGAGTGCTAGAGTTAATTACAATGAATACATTATATTATTGTACATTAACAATGATTGTGCTTTCACAGTAAAACTTCATAAAGTCCATTTTTCTAGACAACAAAGTTGTTTCAAATTTCAAAGACTAGATTCTGATAATGAGTGCCAACCTTCCAAATTTGAAACGTAAAAAGGGTGGGACTTCCCTCTCTTCAGGGCATAGAGGGATGAAGTAATATTCTTTTAAGGTTCACCTGCTCATAAAGGGATCAAGGAGTATGTACCTACATATAACATTCCCCAAGCCATGGATATATATATGCTTCTCACAGGCTCAAAACCCAAATATGAAAGTCATAATCTTCAAAATTTTGGATTGTTACCTTTAGTGCAAGTACAGCAACATTGAACTCCAACATTTCATTTAAGAATAGATGAAAATAGACACAATCAAGCAACTAGCCCCAATGGTTAGCGCAAATGGTTCATCTACGCAAGGCATGTTACCCATAGGAATACCACAAGTTACAGGTTTAAATCCTGTTGAGTCCCTTAGGGTTACCAATCACTCTTGTGGCTGGTAATTGAGCCATTCTCTATCTATAAATTCTAGGGACAAGGGAGATCCTAAAATTATGGGGAAAAACAAGATCCTGAAGAGGTTTTCCTTAGTAAAAACTTAAAGAAGAAAAAGAGATAATCAAATAACTTTAAACATATTCTAAAGACTACAATGTTTTTATCGTAGGATATGTGATAACTCAATAAACAAATTATTGTATCATTGCAGGTCACCATCCCTATACGAAATCTACGAAATCTCTGTAGCAAAAATGTGCACCAAAATATGGCTTACGAGTCCTCGTAAATTCCAATTAATCCTCGCTCAAAGATGACATGAAGAACATGTTATGTTTGGCATTTGAATATGGCACAATGTTAATGACCCACACAAGATCATTGACTAAGGAAACAACAAACCCTCCTAAACTAGAATTCATGTCCATGATATTCCATTATCTTCCTTGGTCAAGTTGTTCTATAAGTCTCTTGTAGTTCACTACCTTGTCATTCCATAGTTGAGAATCTTCATTGAATTTTTTAGTAGTAATTCCAAAACTATTTATTCAGGGAGGAACAAATGTCACACTCTTCAGCCACTTTTCTAAGGCTCCTCCTCCTGCATTCATATCATCGACTTCTCGAAGTGGTGTTATGTGGGTTTACATATTTTATACCTTTCATTCAAAATTTCATACACAAAAATCAAATAGTGAAGTAATGTGCTTAGTCAAAAAAATAACAAAATTTGAATAGCACAACACATTCTCACACATTTCATTCCTAGAATTTCGATGGAGGGTGCCACGATTTTTCAATCCCAAAATATTACAATGGTTCCAAACTGCAAACTATCATGCCATGATGAATACATTTCCAATTTTTCAGGACCGGAATTAAGTGAGAATAAATGATAGAAATGGGTATTAATACATACCAAGAATCATCACGGTCATCATTTTTACACGTGTCTTGACCAAATGGTAGTAGTGCAAATCTTATTTCTATCATTAATTCAAAGTTTAACGTAATATATTAACTGGAACTAAACCACAAAGTCCTATTACTAATTTAAGTTTCTAAAAATCATACGACTTAGAAATATGTAACATCTGAAAAGTTCATCCTACAAGATTTACACATTTATTCTAATAGCCTAGATTTCCGAAGAAATGCTTTGGTATACAAAAACATTAGTAACTTACTAAATATCTAGTTGATGTAGACAAAACACAATAACTATGCTTCCGGAAATTAATATGGGTTAATACAATAAGTAACAAAACTATATCCTTACAAGAATGGAAATAGAACCAACATAGTCTTGCATTATAGACCCCTGTCCCAAATAGAACTGGGGAGATTTAGATAATAGGCTATTAGTAAAGTAAAGAGAGACTCACCTCCGAGTTGCATGAAGGATATTTGTCAAAAGTATAAGGACACAAAGGTGTGAAAAACATCTCAACAACATCCCTCTATGATTAGAATTTCACTTTGCTAATAAATTATGAAAAACTTGTAGAATGAATGGTAGTAAAGTTCAAGGTAAAACATACGTAAACAACTATTTCGAGTGGCAAAATCACTTGTGCCACGTAATATTTGCAAGCATAAACTACATTTTGCAAGAAATATGTGACTTGTATCAGTTTTCCACTCCACATAAGTCGTTACTTGTAACCCACCATTATACCAAAAGTACATGCCACCGCCCATTATACTCTAGAGAATCCATGGAAGAAGCCTAAAGGAACCTATTGGACATGAAGTCAAAACTGAATGACAAAAATTACTGGAAATTTCAAAGAAAACTTCTTTTGATCTAAGTCAATGTAACAATGGTAATAGTGAAGAACCCAAGCACATCTAGTTTAAAATGTAGCAAGAAAATCTAGTATTGACTTTGCCTTGGTCAAACTAGATTAAAATTCAAATTTCTATTTCAGTTAAATTTGAGTTAAGATTAGTTAAACTAGTTCTAACTGCAAGAGGAACCAGTGGAAGGGCCAAGTGTGGAAGTGTAACTTCAACTCACTCCAGTGATCAACCAGTTAACTAATCAATCAACACATAATAACTTATGCATGTAGAGAATTTGAGTTACCCAGTTGAAACAGAGGTTCAAGGGAAGTTTACTATCATTTGTAGACTATTCCAAGTTGTACAGGTGGTGCATGTAGTCAAAGATTAGCCTAAAGGAATTGTGCAATCCAGATTGAGGAATTTCCTAGTTAATAAGGGCCTAATTCCTCAAGGAAAAACACAAGCAAATAAGAGCTTGGCCTGCTAAGAAATTGGCTAAGTATTGGCCAGAGTTAGTCAATGAAGCAGTGAGATAGATTATACATGTGCAAGGTGTGTTCAAGCTTGAGAAATCATATGTATTCATTTATGTTCTTTGATTAATGCAATATAGATAGGAATGGGTTTTGAGAAAAAAATTCCCCATAGATAAATCTATGTGTTTGTGTGTTGAATCTTGATGCATATTTATTATATGCGTTCTCGATTGTGAATTGATTTCCACAGATGAGTAGAGTAAATTTGAGTCTTATGTTTTAGTCAATTATAAGAGAAATTTTGAATCTACATAGAATTTCTACATGGTATCAAAGCAGGATTCATGTTAGATAAGAGAATTCAAAGTTGTTATTGCAGGGGGATCGAATTTGCAAGATCAATTCTTCAGAGCTAGCAACATGGATTTCCATGGACTAAGACTCGAGTATGCCCTTGAGGGAAGCTTAAATTATGTTTCTTAGAATGACCACATGGAGGCAGTGCTAGAAGATAATGGGTTGAAGGAATTTGTAGATAATGATATACCCAAATCGATAACAACTGATGCTAAAGATCTAGCAGAATGGAAGAAGTGTTTAGCCAAGGTGAGGAGGATCATATTGGATAGAGTACGAGACCATATTGTCTCGAATCTCCACTGGAAGGAGACTTTGTATGCAATGTGGCAAGCATTGACATATTTTGTTCCAGAATAGTAGTGACCATGGGAAGTTGGCACTCAAGGACAAGCTTCAGAATATCAAGATGCAAAAGGGAGACACAATACCACAATACCTAAGCAAGTTCACAAAATGTCGTGATGAACTTGGTAGTGTCGGTGTTATGGTTGTAGAAAATGATTTGGTAAGCCTAGCACTTCTAGGCCTTCCCAAGAGTTGGCACAACTACGAAGATTCAACAAATGGGAGGGAGAAGCTACCAAATTTGGAATGCCTTTGGTCTGATTTGGTGTAAGAAGTAAGGCAGAACACTAGAGATGGAACCTCATCTAAGTGTGAGGAAAAGGAAAAATGTGCCTTGGATGGAAAGGAAAATAAAGGGAAAGTGAATAAGTCTCAATCCAAAGTAGAATTTGTTCAAGGGGGCAAGAAGAAAGACTTGTCAAAAATCAAGTGCTTTCACTGTCATGAACTCAAGCACTATGCAACAAAAGTTTCACACAAGAAGGCAAGAAACAAGCCCTTAGGAGGAGCGGCAGGTGAATCTTTGGCTTCACAATTTGAGTTAGACTTCACCCTCATTACATGCATGGAAAGCATAATGATGGGGAGTGTGTAGCATGTAGATAGTGGTGCCTCATTCCCCATGACGGGGAACAAAGAATTTTTCAGTGACTTGGAGGAGAAAGATCTTCATATGCACAGTGAAATGGGAGATGATGGAAGGTACAATGCGACCAATATTGGTACAGTTACATTTCAAAGGGAGTTAGGATGCCCTATCAGGCTCAAGGATGTGATGTTTGTACTCAGTCTGTAGAAGAATCTAGTTTTCGTAGTAGTGTCGGAAGACCGTGGCTACGATGTGATATTCAACAAAGGGAAATCTTTCCTGAGACACATAGCCACAAGACAAGAGAAAAATATTGGGGTTCGAGTGAAGAACCTCCACAAATTAGATGTGGAAGATTGTGCAGCATTGAGCACAAAAGTAGAGAAGGTGCAGAGCCGAGATGTTAGTGAATTATGGCATAGAAGACTTGGCCATTTGCATCATGGTGCTTTGAAGAGCATGCAACAGATTACCATAGGCCTCCCTAAAGGAGAACTAGAGCAGCAGGATACATGTAAAGGGTGTACCTTGGGGAAGTACAAAAAATTCACCTTCAATGATCGAGACAGTAAAGCGCAAGTAGTCCTTGAAAGGATCCACTATGATGTATGTGGAACTTTCTTGATGGCCTCCACTTCCAAGCACATGTATTATGTTATATTTGTAGATGATTTCTCATGGAAGTGTTGGATCTTCTTCATGCAAAAGAAAGACCAAACATTCTCCAAGTTTGTTGAATTAAAATCACTTTTGTTGAGAAGGAAATTGGCAAGAAATTGAAGGCTCTTAGGAGCGATAACGGAGGTGAGTATGTGTCGAATGAGTTTAAAAAATTTTGTGCAAAGGAAGGCATTCGATGGGAGTTGATAGCACCCTACAACCCACTAGAGAATGGGGTGGCTAAAAGGAAGAACACAAGTATTGTGGGAGAAACATGGGTGATGTTGCATGATCAAGGCGTACCACTACACTTGTGGGCTAAAGCATGCAACACAATGGTCTTATTGTAGAACATGAGTCCTCATCAGATTCTTGGCATGATTACACTAGAGGAATCTTTTTCAGGGAATAAACTAGATCTATCACACTTTAGTATCTTTGGAACGTCAATTTATTGCCATGTTTCCAAGGAATCAAGGAAAAATCTAGAGTCGACAACAATATTTGTGGGGTACAAAGAAACACCTCACAACTATCATGTGTATATTCCATCCCTCAGAATGAGAGTTGTTCGAACGGATGTGAATTTTAAAGAGGAGAAGGAAATGAGGTGTTCCCTTGAGAAGAGGTTTCAATTGCATTCAGATCAAGAGATTTTGGCTCCAAAGGAAGAACCTCAAGAAGTTGTGGAGGAACCACAAGAAGAGGAGCAAAGAGTGGAGACAACCAATCAAGTAGAGACATCCAAAGAAGGAAGGAAACAAAATAGGGAAGCTGACAGATTATTACATGATGCTAGACAGAATGTGGGGGCACCCACTTCACAAAGCAGGCAAAGGAGGTCATCGGATCAGTACACATGCTACATGGCTCTGATGAGTGAGTTTGTAGAGACTGAGGGATCCTATTTTGAGGAAGCAATGCAACAACCAATATGGGTAGTGTGGGTTGATGCTATGGTAGAGGAATATGATTCCATTATCAAAAAAAGTATTTGGGAAGTGGTCACAAGGCCATAAGACAATTCAATGGTGGGTTCGATATGGACCTACATGGTAAAGCAAGCAGCAAATGAAAGCATAGAGAAACACAAGGCCAATGTGACTAAGGGGTCCTCTTAGTTAGAGACAAATAGCTATGAGGAAAGGTTTTATCAAGTAGCAAGCTAGCACTTGCAGTGCAGATGGGATGGAAGATCCACCAGATGGATGTGAAAACAAAATTCATCAATGGAGTTATTGAGGAAGAGGTGTACATTGAACAACCAAAAGTTTTTGATACCTTTGACAGAGAGTCGCATGTGTGTAGACTCTAGCGAGCGTTGTATGGATTGAAGCAAGCACCTCGTGATTAGTACACCAACATCAACAACTATCTCACTAGGATGGGATTCACCAAAAGTGAAGTAGATGTAAACCTTTATCAAATTGTGGTTGAAGGTTAATTATTGATAATTGTGTTATATGTCGATGATTTAATTTTAACCAGTGATGAGAAGTTGATCAGATCTTGTAAGGAGGACCTTGCAAGAGAATTTGAGATGAAGGAGATGGGACTCATGCATTATTTCCTTGGTTTGGAAGTATGGAAAGGAGATAGGGAATTGTTTCTCTCTTAAGGAAAGTATGCCAATGAGATATTGAATAAGTTCTGCATGGATAATAGCAAACCATAGACACTCCTCTAGCAAGAAGTTGAAGGAAAGAGGATTCCCATTCAAGTGAGGAACTGGAGGCTACCATTTACATGCATCTTGTGGGTTCACTTATGTATTTGGTGAAAACATGATCAAATATGTGTTATGCAGTTAACTAGTTTAAGAAATATATGTTTAAGCCAACCAAACTCTATTGGAAGGCAACAAAGCATGTGTTGAGATACCTGAGAGGCACCACTCAGTTTGGAATTTGGTACATACAGATAGAGGGAGTGAAGCTTCAAGGCTTCATAGATGCAAATTGGGCGGGGGTCCATCAGACAAGAAGAGAACATCAGGAGGAATTTTCAGTATCGGGTCAGCAATGGTTTCTTGGTATAGCAGGAAGAAGAGATCCGTGGCACTCAACTCTGCAGAAGTAGAGTACATAGCTGTAAATCAAGAAAAATGTGAGGCAATCTAGATGAGAAAGACTCTTGTTGGGTTATTTGGTAAGATGATGGATCCTACTGTGATTCACTGTGATAATCATAGTTGTAACAAAATCTCTGAGAATCTTGTATTTCATGATCGATCTAAGCATATCGATATCTGGTATCACTATCTACAAGATTATGTGCAGAGGCGGATTATGTTGTTGGAATACATTTCTACATACGAACAAGATGCATATATTTTGGCAAAGTATTTTTCAAGAGGCAAATTTGAATTCCATAGAGGCAAGATCAGGGTATTTGATAATCCCTTTCTTACTTAAAGGGAATGTTGAAAATGCAGAAAAAAAGTTCTAGTTGTGACTTTGCTTTGGTCAAACTAGATTGAAATTCCAATTTCTATTTTAGTTAAATTGAGTTAAGATAAGTTAAACTAGTTCTAACTGCAAGAGGAACTAGTGGAAGGTCCAAGTGTGGAATTGTAACTTCAACTCACTCCAGTGATCAACTAGTTAACTAATCAATCAACCCAGAATAACTAATGCATGTAGAGAATTTGAGTTACCCAGTGGAGATAGAGGTTCAAGGGACGTGTATTATCAGTTGTAGACTATTCCACGTTGTACAGGTGATGCTTGCAATCATATATTGGCCTAAAGGAATTGCACAATCCAGATTGATGAAATTCCTGATTAATAGGGGCCTAATTCCTCAACGAACAATGCAAGGAAATAGGAGCTTGACAAGCTGATAAATTGGCTAAGTATTGGCCATAGTCAGTCAATGAAGTAGTGAGATAGATTATACAGGTGCAGGGAGTGCTCAGGCTTGAGAAAGTATATGTATTCATCTTTGTTCTTTGATTAATGCAATACAAATAGGAAGGGGTTTTGAGAAGTTATTTTCCCCTAGATAAATATTTGTGTATCTTTGTTGAATCTTGATGCATGTTTATGATTTGTGCTCCCAATCATGAATTTATTTATGCATATTAGTAGAGTAGATTTGAGTCTTATGTTTTAGTAAATTACATGAGTAGTTTTGAATATACATAGAATTTCTACACATCTATATCCTCTTTCTATTCAATTTTTATATAATAGGCATGTATTTTCATAATATCCCTTAAAATTATGAATCAATGGACTATTACATACTGACTGCACTAACTAACCACCTCTCAAAGAAAACAATATGACTTGAAAAGACCACCAAACTTTGATGAAAATAAGGGACCCACATCAACAAAGCTAGACTTTCAAGTTGTGAAAGATAAAGTTCTCTCTTCTCACATGATGGAGACTCCTCCCCATTATCCCCTGTAGAGGATGACTAAGGGGGATGGATTAATGTGAAGAAGTGCAAAATAAGGGTTATAGGAGCAAAGAGTCCTTTTTTTATCAAGGCTCATGTAACATCGGCTTCATGGAAAAGTTATGCAAAGACAAGGTAACTTGGTTCAAGAAGTGTGAAAATAAGTCACAAGTAAATTGTCATGAGAAGAGAGCCCCTTCATCCTTTATTTTCTTGTGAAAGTTTATCCAATATAAGCTTCATGGAAAATTTATGCAAAAAAGGTATCATAGTTTGAAAAAGTGTTGCAATTTGATTTAATGATTTATAGTTTATGAGAGATTTTTTTGCGTAAATCACATGATATTTCATTTGTTGACACGTTTCGAACCAACCAGTGTGGTTCATTGTCAGGACAAGTTGAAGAATCAGATCTAGCTTTGCATGTTAAATAGTCAGAGAAGAACATCCAATGACTATAATTCTTGACTAGGTAATGGCTATATTGACTTAACGGCTAAATTTGACCAAGAAACGGTTAGTTGGACTGGACTAGGGGCATAACCTTTATTTAATTAAATAAGTTAATTTAATTTGATTATTAAATTGATAATTAGTTATATTCTTATTAAACTAAAATTTAAAGGGACATATGAATATAGAAGTTTTAACTATTTTATAAACTTTTAATTATAAATATATATTAAATAAATTGTTTTAAATTAATAGTTAGTTAAAAAGTTATTAACTAAATATAAATATATAAATATTAGAGTGATTTAAGGGTTAGAAAGAATATTTTAAATAATTTAAATTTAATTAATTGTTTATATAAGTGTTAAATTAGCATATTACCATAGATTGATTTCAAGATTATTTTTCTTTTACTAATTAAGTTAAAATTACTAGTATATAACTAATAGCATAAATTAAATGCTATTAAAGTGCCTCAAACTATATCAAACACTCCTCAAAGAACAAAGGCCACAGGAAACAGGAAACCAAGGGGAAAATTACTAAAAAGAAAACAAGAACAAGCTATAACCTAGGGAGGGGAAGAAGGGAAGAAAACGACTACGAAGAGAGGGTTGGGACCTAGCAACTACTGATCTAATGAATCTATTTTGTCATACTAGGATCTGGGAGCCTGTTCTAGTCCATATAAATCATTCTTTAATTTGCAGACTAAATGCTCTTCCCTTTTCTTGACAAATCCCTCTGGTTGCATTAGATATACTTCCTCTTTCAGATCTCCATTTAAGAAAGCAAATTTTACATCTAGTTGGTGTATTTTCCAATGGTGATTAGTATCTAATGCAATAATCATTCTAATTGTGTTTAATTTAGCTACCAGGGCGAAGGCTTCCTCGAAATCTATACCTTCTTTTTGGGAATACCCGTTTGCAACCAGCCTAGCTTTATATTTATCTATAGATCCGTCCACTTTAAAATTTAATTTGTATAGACATCTGCACCCTATGGGTTGTTTGCCTTCAGGAAGATGAACTAAATCCCAGGTATTATTTTTAATGATAGATTCATATTCCTCCTACATTGCTTCCCTCTGTTCATTACTTTGACTAGCTTCATTAAAATTAGAAGGTTCAACAATGTTCAACAATGTATTTGGATGGCAATTGCATCTACCTGCTTGATCTTCTAAATGGTGGAGTGGCTTCAGACAAGTTTTGATCTCCCCTCTGTGGACTACTTTCAAACCTAATTTGATCAACCACTTTTTCTTTCTCTTGTTGCTGTTGTTGTTGTTGTTGTTGCTCACTGGCCCTTGTTTCATCACCTTCTTCAAACAGTATAGGTATATGCCATTCTTCATTACTCCGGACAGGGTTCCCATCGTCTACCTGTTCATGAAATACCACATCTCTACTTGCAAACACGTTGTGAGTATAAGGATTAAATAACTTATAAGCCTTAAACTCACTGCAATATCCAACAAAAGTACATATACTAGGTTTTCAATCTAATTTCTTCCTATCTTCTTTCGGGATATGAGAAAAAGCCTTACATCCAAAGACTCTAAGATGACTTACTACAGGCTTGAAGCCAAACAATGATTCGAAAGGAGTTTTATAATCCAAACACTTAGTAGGACTCCTATTCTTAAGATACACTATAGTGTTTACAGCTTCTGCCCAAAAACCATTGGTTAGATTCTTACCTTTCAACATACTGTGGGCACACTCCACGAGGGTTCTGTTTTTCCTTTCCGCAACCCCATTTTTCTGAGGAGTGTAAGGTGTTGGGAACTGATGTTGTATTTCATGTTCTTTACATTATTTGATGAAGTGACCCTTCTTGAATTCTCCACATTGGTTTGAGCGAAGAATTTTGATGAACTTTCTTGTTTGCTTCTCAATCGTACTTCTAAATTACTTGAAGTATTTGAAAGCCTGACTTTTCTGCCTGAGGAAATACACCCAGGTGAACATTGTACATTCATCAACAAAAATAATAAAATAGTAGGTTCCTCCTAATGACATTGTCTGCATTGGCCCACATAGATCAATGTGTACAAGTTCAAGTATATCCCTCTGCTTTTTATCAACAATAGCAGGAAATTCATCTCTATGTAATTTACCAAGGGAACATGCTTCACAGTGAACATGCATACTCTTCAAAACAAGAAGACCATTCACCATACCTTTTTTCTAGAGAAGTAGTAGGTCACTGAAGTTTATATGCCCAAATCTATGATGCCAGAGATTCTCTACAGACATGACTGACTGATGATGTGACGAACTTCTGACATCCATTTTATACAATCCTCCTACACGTACAACTGTTGCAATGGACTTCATCCGATCCAGCATGTCTTTAATTACACAGTAATATTTAAAGAACTCTACCTTAAGATCATGATTTGTTATTCTAGATACATAAATCAGGTTCTTTTTTATCCCAGGTATATACATAACATCATGAATATGCCTAATGTTTCCATTAGGTAATACGATAGGGACATCACCATATCCCTTGATTTCATACCATGTATTGTCTCCAAGGTAGACCTTCATACCAGTGTTGAATTATCTAAAATTTTTAAACCATTACCTCTTACCTGTCATATGGGAGGAGGCTCCTGAGTCCACGAACCAAGTTTCTGCTTCATCCTCCTTAATTGACAGTGCAAAATCATATATGATTAATCTGATATTCGAATTTTGATCTGCATAAGCTAAATGGCCTGCATGCTTCTTGTGTCTCTATTGACCTTCATCAAACTTCGTCTTCCGGCAATGTTTAGCCATATTTTTAGGATATTCCGACACATAGGAAATAGTTAAGTATAACTTGGTCTAGTGTAGAGTTAGGTAAAGTGTGTTTGTTTACTATGTATTTTTGTAACTTACAATCCCACGATCATGATATGTAGTGATTCAATGGTTCATTCTCTCTTCGGTATTACCGACACTTGATCCGTGGCTTAACACCTGATTGGTCCATGATCTCTATTTAAAGAGCATGGAGGGTCATTTGTAGGGTAACCATTCATGAGAGAAACTTATGTAAATTTTTATTCTTTTATTAATAAATTGCCTGAAGTGGATACGTTGGCTCAGGTTATGGACTATTTCCCTCTTTGAGGGTTTTAACCACGTCAAGAATACTGGTGTATTGATCTGTGATCTGTTTGTGAGCGGTGTCATTTGGTGTTATGTCTGAGAAACTTACCCTGTAAATTTCTACATGGTAGTGGAGCTATTTGAGGGCCACATCCATTGGTGATCCAAATCTGAAGTCGATAGAACTACATCCGACTGTCATTTCCTAGATCTACTGTTTCTGACTGCTTTCAGACCGAGAGGACTTCTTTATTGTGTTAGGAGCATCTGTTCCAGTGAAGAACCCATTTATTTTCACGCAAAAACATTTCCGGTAGCCCTAGCTACGTCATTTTCAAGATCTGGAGGTATACAATGTTTATTTGCAGTTTTTAGTTATTTTCTCTCTGTTTATTTCGGTTTATTTATCTCTTTGTTTTTTATTACCAGATCTATACCTTTCATTTCTGCGTATGCTCTTTGCCCTGCGACTCTGTGCGATCTGGAAAAATCAAAAACATAAATGAAGGACTTTTCTCATGTGTATGTTCTTTTCCACCGTGCCTTATTGTGATCTCGGAAAATTAGAAACATTGAGGAAAAATTTTAGTTTCTGGGTAAAGCTAACTTCAAACAATAAGGTTTTTTTTTTTTTTTTTTGTATGTCCGTCTTGGGTTTTGTGGTTTTTGTTTTGTAGGCAAAAAATAGTTTTCTAAAGTAAGCAAGCACCCCAAAGCTTCAGGGACTAAAAAAAAACAAAAAAAAACACCCCCTTCCTCTTTTCCAAAAATTACAAACATTTTAAACTAGTTCACTTGGTCCAAAGTTACTTTATGAGAATAGAGGTCTTGAGTTCAAGTCTTTATTTTTGTTGAGTTACTTTTTCAAAAAGCACATGTAGCTTATGTTTTAAAGTTACTTTATGTAAAAGTGTTTTCACCCATTATAAAAAGTGACTCACTTATAATTCTAAAGTCTCTTTATCTTTTATTTAAGTTACAAGGGTAGATCATAAAGTACCATTGTAAAAGTGACTTTCACTTATTTATAAAAGTGAGTCACATAATTGTTTTTTAAAAGTGAGCTAATTAGATATATGTTTGGAATGAGGGAGATTTTTTTTAAATATAACATTATCATTCATTTCTGCACATTCACGCACTTCGTCAACATCTTTAATGACTTTTCTTCAAAAAGCCATATCTTCTTCATCTGGAAGTCGTTTTCAGAGCCATTTTTTAATAAGCCTAATTTTTTGATATCTTTCCATTGGAACACTTAGTTTCAACATCTATAGTTTCAATTTTTGTTAAAATGGAAATTCCATGGCAAGTTATTCTTGACAACACCAACTACTTTCAATGGTGGTCCTACATTGTGGATTTACTTAGAAGTAAAGGTCTTTACAGAATAGTCTCAGGCTAAGAAACCAAACTTCAAGATGAAGATAAGGCAGCCAAATGGGAAAATAGGAAAGATCAAGCACATGGGTTGATAGGGATGTCTATTTCTCCAAACCTTATATTCCATATCACAGAACTTGATACTCCTAATGAACCAATGAAACAACTCACTAAAGTTTTTAGAATTAAAAATGAAATTAGAGCCCATCAACTCGAAAATGAGTTGCTTACATTGGACCCCAATAATTTTTCTTCCATTGAAGATTTTTTGTCCAAGTTCAAGACCCTTGCACTTCTCTTGGAAGATGTTAAGGTTAAGAAAGAAAATGGTAGCCTTATCTATTCCATTCTTACTAAGTTGGGACCAGCATACCCTGTGTTTGTTTCCACCTTCCATTCTACTAGAGAAGCCTTTATTTCTCAAGGACATGACTACAAGTCCCCCTCTTTTGATGCCTTTTGTGATTCTTTAATAAGAGAACAAGAAAAGCTCCTATATCTTGGTCTTCTTAATCTTGGAAACTCTTCTAAGAAAACCTTAGCTACTCAGCAACAACCAAATTCAAAGAATCATAAGAAGCAATATGCTAAAAATAATGGTCCTAAACCAAACAAGGGTCCTAAGCAATTTCAGCCTCAAAATGAAAAATCATTTCAACAAAATGATAAGGCAAATAAAAACAAAGGGAAGAAGACTAATATACATTGCCACCTTTGTAATCGAGATGGCCACTTAGAATCCAAATGCTTTAAAGAGATGGAAGCCTTGGAAGTAGCAATGAAGAAGCATAACATCCATTTGGAGCACTTTTCAACTTGAACTTCATCTTTAGGAATAATACTTTCGACATGTGGTTGTCAAGCATCTTGGTCCGGTTATGCACTCAATGTATCTTCTTCTTCTCATTCTCATGAGTGGTTCGTTGATTCTGGAGCTTTTTATCACATGGACAAAAACAAAACCATGTTTTCTTCTTTAAATGATTGTAACACCAAAAATATATATGTTGGTGATGATAGATCTCTTAGTGTTGTAGCGATTGGAACTGTTCATCTAAACAATGGTCAATTTAATGATGTATTATGTGTTCCAACTTATCCTGCAACCTTCTATCTATATATCAAATAAATCATTCACGTGAAGGTAAAATTGTTGAATTTTCACCTCATGATGTTGTAATTAAGGACCTAAGAGATCCTAGATAGATTTTAGCTATTAGCATTGCTGATGATTTTACAAGGTTGTATAAGTTTAACAACTTTGGGTCATCAAATCTTCCCTTGGTATTTGTTACTCATAATGATGAAGTGAGCAAACTTTGGCATGAGCGATTTGGTCACTTAAACTATCGCTCCCTTCAAAATCTATGTAAAGAAAATATGGTGACGGGTCTTCCAATGGTATCTTGCAGAGATGGTGTTTGCTTCGGATGTGTACTCGGAAAATGTCATCGAGATAGTTTTGAAAAACGCGCCTCTTGGCATGCTTGAGCCCCTTACAGCTTGTACATAGTGATTTATGTGGCCCACTTCCAATTTTTTTATTCTCTGGCTACAAGTATTTCTTAAATTTCATTGATGATTTCTCCAAACGCACTTGGGTATACTTCTTAAAACTCAAGAGTGAAGTATTTAACTGTTCTTGGCTTTTAAGCCCTTTGTTGAAAAACAATTTGGACATCAAATTCTTAAGCTAAGATTTGATAGTGGTGGAGAATATGCTAACAACAAATTCATCAACTTTTGCACTGAGAATGGAATTCAAATGCAACATATTGTTCCATATACTCCACAACAAAATGGTGTAGCTGAAAGGAATAATCACACCTTAAAGGAAATGGCTAACTGTATGCTTCAATCTAAAGGACTTAGTCTTAATTTTTGGGTAGAAGAAATTAACTGTGAAAATTACACAGTAAATCGCACTCCTACTAAGGTTTTAAAGAATATCACTCCAGAAGAAGCATGGAGCTCAATTAAACCAGATGTAAGTCACTTTCGTGTTTTTGGAAGTGAAGCATGGGCCCATATTCCAGATGAGAAACATAAAGCTTTAGAACCTAAGAGTGAAAAATGTATTTTTGTTGGATATTCTGAAGATGTCAAAGGATATAGGCTTATTCCATTTAAGTCCAAAAATGTTATCATTAGAAGAGATGTAAAGTTTGCTGAAAATATATCGGCCTACGAGCCTAGTTCAGCGGATGTGCCACCTCTCTCTATCCCTTCTACTTCTAAAAATATTTCTTCTTCAGATGATGACAGTGAGGATGATAGTCCTCTCCCACCTTCTCAAGATCCTCCTTCAGCTCCTCAGCTTCCAAAATGGGTCCGTGCAACTCGGGATGTGGCAGGTGCTCCTTTCGATGATCCTACGGATCAACGACATACACATTCTCAGTTCGGTAGAGCCTCTTCTTTACTGGCTCAAACTTCAATGAATTATCATCCTTAGACCTTTGCAGAAGCTTCAGGCCATCCAGATTTGGACGCAACTATGAATGAAGAATATCGTTCATTATTGGCAAATGATACATGGGATTGTGTTCCTCTTCCAAAGGGAAAAAAACTTGTTAGATGCAAATGGGTTTACAAAACCAAGTATGGACCAGATGGAAAATTTGATAAACATAAAGCTCGTCTTATTGCTAAGGGTTTTTCACAAGTTGAAGGCATTGACTATATTGAAACCTTCTCCCCTGTTGCCAAAATGAACTCTATCTGCCTTGTTCTTTCCCTCGCCGCCTCTTTCAAATGGGAAGTCCATCAGATGGATGTTAAATCTCCCTTCTTGCATGGGGACTTGCATGAAGAAATCTATATGGAACAAACTACTAGCTTTATACAAGCAAACTCTAGTCTTATATGTTGGCTTAAGAAATCCATTTATGGTCACAAGAAAGCCCCTCGGGCTTGGTATACCAAAATGGATAGATTTCTTTTAGAAACTAGCTTTTCTAGGTGTCATTCTGACAATGTTGTCTACACCAAGAAAGTGGGAAAGTCTCTTATCATTCTTGTTCTTTATGTTGATGATATTATCCTTACTGGTAGTGATCCCAACCTTATAAACCATGTGAACTCCAACCTTAAAAAGAAGTTTAAAATGACAGACTTAGGACACTTGCATTATTTTCTTGGTCTTCAAGTCTTGCAATCCAAGGAAGGTATTTCCCTTTCCCAGTCCAAGTATGCCTATGATCTTCTATGCCATTTTCACATGGAAGACTATAAGCCAACCCCTTCTTCCTTTCAATCTGGAGCCAAACTTTCAGTCACTTGTACTTCCCCTAAAGTCGATACTACCTTATATCGTCAACTTGTAGGAAAGCTTTTGTATCTGACCCATACTCATCCTGACCTTTCCTTTGTTGTTGGCCTTATTGCTCTGTTTATGCAAAACCCACATGAAAATCATTGGAAAGAAACTAAAAGAATACTTCGTTATGATTGAGATACATATCATTTTGGGATTCATTACAGTGTAAAAGCATCTCCTCTATTGGTTGGTTTCACTGATTCTGATTGGGCTAGTGACCCTGATGATCAAAAGTCTACTGCAAGTTATGTGTTCACTCTTGGTTCAGTTCAGGACCTATTACATGGGCTTGCAAGAAACAAAGTTCCATTTCTCTTTCTTCAGCAGAAGCAAAGTATCGTGGTGCTGTAAAAGCTAGTATGGAAGCCCTGTGGCTTCGTCAGATCCTATCAGAGTTTGGCTTTTAGTAGCAGCATCCGACTACACTTTGGTGTGATAATCAAAGTGCCATTCAACTATGCAAAGATCTAGTCCAACATCAACGCAATAAACACATTGAACTGCACATGCACTTCATCAGAAAGCTCATTCATGACCATGTTCTTAAAGTGCAATATTGTTCAGCAGATGATCAAGTTGCAGACATCTTTACAAAGTGTCTCATAGAGGCGAAGTTCACTAAAATTCGATTTATGGTTGGAGTTCAGGAAGTTGTCACTAAGGGGGGATAGGCTCTAATGCCTCCTTCCTTCTCCTATTGTGTCATATTTGTACATCCTTCAATCCTA
>APFE031684027.1:94981-116943 GCA_000404065.3 Pinus taeda
TGGCTTAACACTCGATTGGTCCATGATCTCTATTTAAAGAGCATGGAGGGTCATTTGTAGGGTAACCGTTCATGAGAGAAGCTTATGTAAATTTTCATTATTTTATTAATAAATTGCTAAAGTGGCCACGTTGGCTTAGGCCGTCTATTTCCCTCTTTGAGGGTTTTAACCACGTCAAGAATACTGGTGTACTGATCTGTGATCTATTTGAGATGGAGGTGGATTTCTTTGTGGGGTTCCTCCACTTTTGTGTGCTGCATTTGTCTTTCCTCTGAAGGGCCTCTACTTTGCCATTAGGGAAAGATCTGAGCTCTTGGGTTTCAAGGTCATCCACCTTTCCTCTTCCTGCATTAGGATCCATGTCAATTCTTCAAACTTGGCGACTTTTTCTCTCGCATTCAACCTAGTGATGAACCTCTGATAGTTGTCAGTCATACCATCCATGGTAATTGTGACCAAATAAGTATCTGAATTATTTTGCCAATGTCGCCGAGCTTATTCTTAAGCTCCTTGATACGAGATATGAATGTTGTTATTGATTCATTATCCACCATTTTAATGGAGAGAATATTTCTCTTTAGAAACAATAGGCGATTTGTGTTCTTGATCTCATACAAGTCTTTGAGAAAGTTGTCTGTTGCAGCTTTACATTCTCAAATATGAGGAATAATACAATCTTTCACAGACAATTTGAGTAGCACATCCTAGTCTTGGATTATTGCTATTGTTCCACTTGTAGCTAGGGTCGACTTCAACTCATCGCCGGTTGCAATCGCCTATGCGTTTTGCCCCTCCAATTGGGTTTGCAAATTAAATTTCTAATTGGAGTAATTTGAACCATTGAGCTTGTTGCTCTCGTTCATATAGGCCTCTGCCATCTGATTGTTCATGTTGGCAAAAAAAACAACCTCCGGCGAAAGCAAACCAGATCTATCCCAAATCTGAAGATAAATCTCGAAATGCAAGCTTGAGATTTATTTTCTTTAAATGCCCCAATTCAAAAACCTTCAATTAAAAAATAGCCCCTTTGTTTCTTTTTTAATAATAATAAAAAAACATCTTTTTTTTTTTTTTTCTAAATGTATGCCACCAAAATTTAATAATTTGGAAAAAAAAAAAATGTTACCATGCACGTAATAAAACCGTATCTGTATTTCTCAGGATAAAGGTCCTAATTTCGGCCTCACACAAAGGCACCTCCATTTATGGAAATGCAACCACACACCTTCATTTAGATGCAACCTGTAAAGCCTTCGTTGTTGTGTGACGGGCGGGCGCCCAGGTGTTGGGCGCCCGGGCACGCGCACGCCGTGTGGGTGTGCATGACCGCACGCGGGCGGAGCACCGGGCAGACCTACACAGGTAAGCGACGAACCTACGAGTTATATGCGACGAAAGACAAACTTCAAACGACACTTGGGGAAAATCAAAGGGACGAAGTGCGATGATGTTATACAACCTTTGGAGCATTGAACGATGGTGGAGGCCGACTTGAACAAGGAGTAAAGCTGACACATGTTGGGCGCCCAAAGGGGTGTGTAAAACATGTTTGGGTGGTCGGCCGGGTGAGCCACCACCCCACCCTTGGACGAGTATAAGTGGAGCATTTGGAGGCTCATATGGAACACAACAAACAAGCACTTCGCAAGTACTCAAGAAGACAAGTGCGCAGAAAAGAGGAGGATTGCGCATAGCTCATGTGCATCTCTTGGAGAAGGTTGTTCACTTGGCAAAGGTTCTTGGAGTTGGTCTAAGGTTGGGCAAGGTGTGCCTAGGGTTGTTCTAAGGTGCAGATTTGTGTAAGGCTTGAGGAGGGGGTCTTGGTGTCTCGGGGAAGCACCCTCCCACCGTGCAAGGTATGCACGAATGTTGTAAAAGGCAGGCTGCCTCTATTGTAAAATTGGCTAAGTATCGACTTGGAGTTTTGCCAAGTATACTTGTGAAGCTTGTATTATTAATGAAAGACTGATTAATAAACATTGTTGGGCAGATCATTGTTCAGGGAGTTGCCCCTCCCTTTATACGTTGCAATTGTTGTTCTATTTTATAATTGTTGATGATAATGAATGAGTATGGGTGTTCATTGTATAAAGGTTATGCATAATAACACTTGGTTGGGAATCACAAACTAAGTAGGAGAAAGTGAATTAGGCGTAGTCCATGTGCATGAGTATTGTTAAAAAGAAAGTGTTCGGTGGTGCCGCACCTCGCCGGCACGGTTGAAAGACCACCGTAGGCTTGGGGGCGTGACACAACCAGACAGATCTCCTCCCGCGTTCCTCCAACCAGAGTCAGACGAATTTCATACAACTTTCCAGGATAGATTTCAAACCATGTGGTCTTGGGTTCTTTTGTCAAGATGAGCATCAACTACCATTTTCGGCCTCTACCTGTTATCAACGATTCAGGAAATTATGGGTTCATGTCACACCAATATTAGCATACACGTAATCTCTGTAAATGGCCACCCTCCGCCTCCACCTGGAGCAACGCACTTTCTCACGACCACCGCTCAGATCACACACCAACATCACCATACACGTAATCTCAGTAAATGGCCACCCTCGGCCTCCACCTAAAGCAATGCACTCTCTCACGACCACCGCTCAGCTCACAAACTGACATGGCCACCAACACTTCCACTGCACCTACCCAGCACTACAGGGACACCAACAGCGCTAGGCCTCTCTTCCGCTACCTGCGTCGACACCCACTCGGGCTCGGATCAATCTAATACCCGCGATGATCATCGTTCATTTTCGGGCAGGCAAAGTGATGATAAGAGTGAAATTAAAAAGAAATTTGTGTTGCTCTCCGCCTTCGCACCATGCCAACTTTCTTCCCACCAGCTTCTCACTCAGGGATTCCCAGGCTCTCTCAAACCTACAGCTCCGATACCATGTTAAACAAAGCAAAACAAAGGAAGACAAACAAGAATTGTTAAGAACCTGAGAGGAGCTCACAGGTGAGGATCCCCTGGAGCCTACCTCTCCATGCACTTTTCACAATCATCTCAATAATAAATATATTAAAAGTAGTTAGGGACTCATAACTACATGACTAAAAAATAGCAACTAAATCCTATGAATAGAAAACTACATGACTGAGGAGAATCTTCTCCATTAATTTCTAACATCTCGAATGCTTTTGTTGTTTTTGTTTTGATTTTTTTCATGGCTCCCAGCATTGCATTGTAGTGTTGGAGAATATTTTTATATTTAAATGCTATTGATTTTTGACTATTACTCAGTCCAGAGGCTTATTTTATAGTTTAGAATGAAGACGATGTGTAAGTATATCCATTTTCAACTTAAGGTTGTCACCTGTCTCTCTTAAAATAAAACTAAAATATTTTCTAAATAGAAAAGTAATGTGGACTATAATAAAAAAAGGAAAAAATATATATCTTATTCATGTTAAATTAGTTGTCCATATAACTTAAGATAATGTCAAAAAATATGCGAGTAAGATGTTTAAACTTTCTACTTTTCTACAGCTGAGTGTGAAGACAATGTGAGAGTATGTCCTTCTTCAAGTTGGAGTTGTCAAGTGTCCCTCTTAAAATAAAACTAAACTATTTTCTAAATATAAAAATAATGTCTACTATAATAGAAAAGAAAAAAAATATATATGCTATGTATGTTTAATTAGTTGTCCATATGACTTAATATAATTTTAAAAAATATGTGAGTAAGATGTTTAAACCTTATAATTTTCAAAAATATTTTAGAACTAGATATCAATTTTCATATATAGTTATATTTTAAAATATATTAAAAACAAAAAAATCATTTTAATGTGCACTCATAAAATGGCCTCAATACATATATTATGTAAACTCTATAGCATTTAAAAATACAATTTAAACAATGAAAAAATACGCATTGTTTTTTGCATTCTAAATATGGAAAAGATTGTTTTTATAAAAACATCAGTGACAAATTTTAAACATCTATCTACATGTTCACATTTTTGTTCAAGAAAAGATAACAAATATTCAATATTGAAGTTGTATAACTACTTTTCACTGCTTTTCACGATTGTAGACTTTTTTGTCTAAATAATTATTTAAATGTTATATTTTAATTTATTATTATTTTACGAACCTTTAAAATATTGAAAACAAAGTTTACATTTTTTATTGCTTAATTGTGTAGTAAAATAAAATTCAATTAAATTTTATTAAAAACATAAATTTAAATTATCAAATTAACATAAATTAAATATTTCAAATATTAAATTTATTTATAGAAATTAAAAATAACAAATTTAAATTATTAAATATACCCATTATTAAATTGATATGTACATCTAAAATAAGAAAGTTACACTCGTTAAATCTCATTAAAAGTCATATTTACATTTACTATTTTTTTTTAAACATAAAAAGTCGTCGCCCCACCCAAAAGAAAAAACTGAAAAAACCTAGTCACTGGCCACTTTCCGTAAATGATCAACGGAGGGATAGGACCTCCCAATATCGAAAGTGGCCCCCACGCTCCAAAGAAAACAGTAGGGAAGAACCATCTCAGCTACCACCCAGGAGGGCATGCCCACCTTAAGGAGTCTCTTTAGTCGTTTGGTTGGTTATTAAAAAGGATGGTAAAGGTTTATTTGCAAAGTTTTAAAGGGTTTTATTGAAAATATTTATTTGTTATTTTTTGTTTTGTCAAGTATGGCAATGATTTTTGGGTGAAGATTGTGTTTTATGTGGGCGCATATTGAAAATCATATTTTTTGGGGGAAATACAGAAGATAGTCTCATGCAATCAGGGAAACTACTATAAAATAGAGGAGAGACAACAATCATGGATTGCAAAGCGCAACTAAAGAAGATTAAGAAAAGGAATCGAAAAAAAAGAGGCAAAGGTCATTTCCATGTTTAGAGATGTTCAAGCCGCAACTGAGGAACTAAGAAGTCTAGTGGAAGACAAAGAAGAAATCGAGGTTGATCGATGTAGCTTTGATCTGCTACCATCTCCTATGTTTACTGGTAAATATTTGATAATTGGGTTATCAAAATGCTAACTTTCTTCGAGCTAAAGAGTTAATGAGTACAAGTCTAATAACCCATATGATGAAGTATGCGATGATTTGGCATTAGATTTTATAAAATAGGCATCAGATGAGAAGTTTTGTGCAATGTAGTAAAAGCTACAACTTCCAAGGGAGCATGGAAGATCTTGGAAGAAGAATTTGGTGCAAGGGAGAGCAACATGCAACAACAAGATGTGTCACAATTTGTTGAGTCAGCCACAAATCGGAGAGTAGATAAGCAAGACTTTGAGAAGACAACAAAGCTTGGAGAATCCCACCCAAAAGTGGATGATGGTCGTGAAGACTATAAAAGTAAAACCCATTATGTAGAGATGCATATGGATGAAGAAGTTGCAGCAAAGATTGTCGAGAGAGAAGCTAAAGCCTTTGTGTGTGAAGCAGAGAAAGAACATATAAATGCTCAAGGAATCCACTGTAATGTGGAAGGTGCATATGACGATGAATCCCACTATGATGAAACACATGTGGATGATGACTACAAACTGAGATATGGATTGGTGAATCTAGCCACAACTGATGATTTTAGAATTTTCAATGAGCACATGCATGCTCGGATATTCCACCATAGGGTGGATGAACATTATGTAATGAAATGTGTGCCTTACCTCCTTTGCATTTCCAATAGTCCAGAAATATGTAGCGCATCGAGATGAAATAGAATCCTTTATAGCATGTGAATAAAACTCCTTATAGAAAGCTAATATCCTAAATCTGGTCTCGATGACATCCGACGTAACTTGTTAAAAAATGAGAGTGTTTCGAGTCCACCGAATACCCCAAAGAATAAAGAAGGGCAGAGGCCTATGATGTTTGTGTTCCACAATCCACTGCTCAAGGAAAATGCTGATGCCAAATCGATCCCAATCAAATCTATAATCCAGTAAGTTAAGCATGCCTAGACATACTGAAATCTAGAAAGGGCAATGCAGAAAAAGGTGGATAACATCTTCTCCCTAAGCCCGACAAAGATCACACTACCTTGGGCCATGGAAACACCTCTTAATAAG
The DNA here is from genome assembly GCA_000404065.3 of Pinus taeda. Taxonomy (NCBI): domain Eukaryota; kingdom Viridiplantae; phylum Streptophyta; class Pinopsida; order Pinales; family Pinaceae; genus Pinus; species Pinus taeda. The sequence continues at coordinate 101,047 of APFE031684027.1, forward strand.
GTTATCCCAAGTAAGAATGCGGTTGTGAATCACCAGCCAAATGAAACATTTAAATTTCTAAGGAATGTTCCATCTCCAAGACCCATTAAGCCAAATGAAGAGTTGATCTGTCGCATTAGCCCAAGTGATGATGGAGTATGTCTCACTAACAAGAACATGAACTTTGTGAAAACCACCTTTCCATATTAATCTATTCATCTTTGGGGTCAGAACAATCCCGACAAGCTTTAGTTTTAAAATGTAGTAAGTCATTCATGGGCAAGATGTCCTCCCAACCCAAGCATTTGATCATATTTTCAACATGCAGAGTATGAAGAGGGGGCAGGAGTAATTGTGATGTATTTAAGAACATAAATACCCAAATCATGTTGAAAAGTGATGAGTGGAAAAGAAAGGTGATGTGTACCTTCCATGCAAGAGAGTGTCTAGGCCAATTTCAAGAATTAGATCCAGAGCCAATATTCCAAGTCAAGTTCCCAACCAACCAATGCTTATAGTGAAGCAGACTTCTCTATGATTGTGAGATCCATGAAGGATATGGTGCTCCTGACCGAATCTATCACAGAAGGTCACTCTTGGATAGATATTTGACTTTGATAATCCAACTCCACAACCCCCCACTGCACACAACCCTTTAGAAATTTCAAGAAAACCAAATTGTTGAGAAGATTCAAACTTACACAGTAAAGGCTTGATCTTTTAGCAATTGTTTTAGAAATCAACTTGTAGATTGTGTTGCACAAAGATATTGGGAGGAAGTTCATGAAAGAAATCGATTTTGGAACATTTGGAATAAGTGTGATACATGTAGCATTCACTGCCCTGAAAACCAAACCCAACCTCTGAGATTCCTCAATCACCGCAATAAGATTATCAATAATGATGTCTTAGAAGTGTAGAAACAGTTCAATAGTCCAACCATATGGGCTAGGGATTTTTCCTCTAGCCAATTATTTTAGAACAAAAAGGACCTCTTCTTTGGCAACCAGATGCTCCAAAAAGGACCTAGTTGCCTTGTAGGCCATCTAGGCGAAAAGGAAAATGAAAGATATGTTTTTTGAAGGGAGAAACATCCCTTTTCTAGTAGATGTTGTCAACGTAGATGTGGGTCGCCTGCTCTATATCGGCTTGATTTGTAATTATACAACCCACTTCATTTTGGATACTCCAAATGGAGTTATTTTGTCATCATAGATTTGCTTGTTTACGGAAATATTGACTATTTTTGTTCCAATTATCTACCCATATCAACCTGCTCTTTTTCTACCATTCTTCTCCTTGTCGCAACAATATTTGAATCCTACAAGATTCCAATTCTAATGTCTTTTTTTTTGCATGATTTAGATAGGTATTTTGGATGCCCAGGGTCCTCTAAGATCTTAAATTGATGATGTAGGAGCATTAGCTCCAAAAAACACCTTGTATTTTATCTAAGCTAGGGGGTTTCATGTTTTGAAGAAATATTAAAATTCATGTAAATATTAATATTATTTTGAGTGATTAATTAATTATTTGTGAGATATTGTAATTGTGAGAGAAATTAGTTTCTAGATTATTTAGAATTAATGAGGGAGCCTAAGTTGGAATTAGTTTCTAAGTTTAGGGATAAGAATCTATCTTTTAGGGATGTTGAGAGATTTAGGGATTTGTTGAGATATTTTAGTGGTGTTGAGATATTAAGGGGATTGAGCATTTAATTAGATCATTTTTAAAATTGTATAAATAGGAGGGGGTTTTGAGAGAAAAACACATTGAGATTGTGAGTGAGAGTGTGGTAGAGAGCTGGTTTTAAACAGTTAAGGCTGTAAGCCTATGGCAATTTGTAAGGGCCAAGAACGTTGAATATTTGGCCAAGACGATCAGTTTGTAAGTATGTTAATTTTTATGAAAGTGTGATTTTGAGTTATGCGCCTTAATGGACTGGCTTATGTATGGTTAAATTCTGCCTAAGTGAGCTTTCGAACGTTGGGTATGATTTGAGAGTGTTAAATTTATGATTAAGAGTTAAATCATGTGCCTTAGATGAGTATTTATGGATGGAATTGAATATAATCCCTGCAAGAATGGTGATTGTAATTTTAAGTTTGAATCAGTCCTCTTAAATATAATCGATTGCAGTAAATGCTATTTACTGAGCGCCTGAAGCCACAAGACATAAGTCTTGGGCAGAACTGAATTCGATTTATGTGAATATGTTTAGGTTTAAAGGTGGCTCTACACATAAGCTATTAATATCAGTATGGCAATTGATAAATGGTATTGTTAAATCTATGTCTGTCCAGTAATTTGATTATCGATCTGTAGTATTGACAGCAATGGGAAATGAGGAAACACCCAGTGAATGTGAAGCATAGATCTTCATAAGGAACCAAGTGAGTTTTGGTTTTAACATTGATGGATTGTATGAAAGCGTTCAGGTGATTCAATTAAGAAAGTAATGAATGTTGAATGTATTAAAAAGCCGACTGCTATTATTGAATACGCTGGTAAAGTCGATTGTAATAAGTCTGCATTCTCTGCGTGAAGGATTGTAATTCGTTACATTGAGTTACAGTTGTGGTGAAAGCGTTGTTTGTGTCAATCATTTTTAACTGTAGAAATCGATTGTGGGTGTTGGGTAAATCTATGGGTTTTTAAAATAGGCGTAGGGTTGACTCCAATCCAGTAGCAACGTATGCAGCTGGAAACAAAATCTGGTTTTAATTCATTTGCTGTAGAAGTCTTATAATCGATCTGGTAAGACGTGGAACCAGAATTGAATCTGGTAATTGTGAATTGAATTAATAATGGTATGAGGAATGTTGTAATTGAACCCCATGTACATCGTTGAAATCTGAGAGAGTACTTTCAATTGTTAAGAAACGATTGATTAATATTGATTTATTTGTTAGCTTTTGGCTTTGAAGTGAAATTCAGTTGGTTTTCATAGCCGAAACCTATTTGCAGAAGCGTGTGAACGAAACTGAACGCAATGTGATGGAACAAGTCGGTGAATGGTAGCGAAAATGATGTGATGGCGGATTTTCTGATGAATAGAACGTTGAATAAGAGGGCACAGTAAAGGTTAAGTGTAATAAAAGCGCTGGCAATTTGTTGCAAAAACGCAGAGTAGTATGGTAGTAAGGGCATATCAAGGTGACAGGTATCCAAGAATCAGAAAAGAAATTGATGAATTCGACTACATATTGGCAAGTGGTAAGAATGTCTTCTGTTGTATTAAATAGAGAATGAAGACAGACTTTCAAAATCTGAATGACTGTATGTTGGAAAAGGGCGCATTGAATAAGGGTTAGTCTAAGCATTTCATTGCTTCAAATAATGTCAAATTAATATTAAAACATGGTCCATTGCTTCATTAAATTTTGGTCATGTTTATTGGGTTGATGAGCATGTACAAGATTTGACATTGGAATTGAAATGAAGTCTCTAAATTGGATTGAGAATGCAGATTGTAGTCGGATGATGTGTATAAACACACTTGGATGTTGGTAATTAAATGAATGAAATCTGGGTGTATATGGATAAGGTTTGATGAAAAGTTTATGAATTTGCCTGAAGAGGAGTAGATAGTGAAATTGATATAATTCCATATATGATGGCATTTAATGGAATCAATAGTGAATGATTTTGAATATATGCTGAAGATAGCTTCCACATGCAAATGGTACAGTTGTGAAATTGCCATCTATTGAGAATTTGATTTGGGCAAATTCTGAGATGCACGCTTATATGCACAGAGATAAAGATTCCTGGGTTTGCACGCTTAGGCCTGCATCAATTGAACTTCAATCCATTATTAGATCACACACTAGCGCCTACTTCTTATTTTTGGCCCAACATCACACTTATTCTTTAAGGGAAGAAAACTTCTAACAATAGAATCCATGATCGAAATGCCAGGGTCCACTTTGTACAACAACCAGGAGTCACAAACCAAATTTATAAAATATGGCTCCTTTAGCCATAATTGATTAAATTTAAAAGGATATGAATTTCCCTTTTGAATCCCTATCTAAGTCAGAAAAATTTGGAAGTGGTTAAATATGTTAGATGGGAGGGTCCACAAGCTTAACTCCACAAGATTTATAGCCATACTATCATGTACAAAGAAACGATCCAACCTTTTTGAGATGCCATGTGATCCCCAATGTCCGTTTTTCCAAGTTGGACCAATTTATGTTACCAGAAATGGGAAATGGGAAACGAGACGAGAAATGAAGTTTAGAGGTTTCGCATTCAAGAAATGAGGAGAGAGAAATAAACAATAAAAATATGAAAAAAATAAATTTTAACTCTTCAAATGAAGTAAAGTTCAACCTAAAATGTGATCACACTCAATTTTATATAAGACTATAAATTGGAACAAAGTCTTTGTAAATAAAATCTAAAGCCTAATTAGAATACACAATCTACCACTTATAAAATATTAAATAGAATTTAAAAATACATCATTTCAAAATAACATTAACCACTTTTAACATGATCCAAATGATAAAGTATATGATAATATTATAATATTTGATTGTTTTGGCAATAAATTTCTCGATGGTTCTCAATGTCCAAATAATAAGCAATCTAAAAATATTTGATTTTTCTCACAATGCTTTGGCAAGAGAAGAAGTCTAAAAAAGCTTTGCGATGTTGCCCAGGAAGTCACTTGAAATGAAATACAGGGTGAAACAACACAACCTAGAGGGTGCTTCGCACCTTGGAAATAGCGATGGTTAGTTGAAGAATGAAATAAAAGGCTTAGTTGTATAAACTACCTTAAACATCCTATGCCTTATTTAGACATCCTTTAGAATGAATTATAGATTATGAATTCCAAATAATTCACTGTGTTTAGCATTGAACCATAATGACTAGAACGACCGTTGAAAATGGCGTTTCCCGTACTATCCCATTTATAGCTCATTTTTTTCCAAGAACGATTGTTGTCGTCGCATTTCTAGAAACAGTTATTGGATTTGATTTGATATCCATGTAAGATTTTTGAAAGAAAAAGTCTTGGAAGTGTAGACCTAAGGGGTCCGGTCTGCTTTTTTCACCCCATACCTCATTTGATTCCATTAAAAATTGAATTCTCTAGCGAATATTATCGAGTCAAGGTCAAGAATGCCATAACTATTAACCTTGTCCCAATGTTACTTTTGATTCTAATATGGGGTATATACATTGATTATCCCCAATCGAGATAAGGAACCTCTATAGACTCTTGTAAAAACCAAACTAGTAGGAGAATTGGAAGCCTTAAACTTATATATATCAGCGTTCCACATAGCTTCCAGGCCTCTAGACAAACTAGAGGCACTAGTCGCACACATTAGCCACTGCTAGAAACTTGTAGCAAAAGACCCCAAGTCTTCTATTTACAGGTTGTTGTTTCTTGGAGCACAATATCATGTTTATGAATCCTGATAATGATTTTCAAATATTTTCGTTTGTGGGTTGATCCCAAGCCCCAGAGATTCAAAGACATGATTTTTATTCTGTAGAGCCTTCCACATGGATTCTGATCTAAGGACCTTAGACTCAGGAAATGCAACATCTAATTGACAACTTTAAAGTAAGTTGGTACATTTAAAGGAGTCTCAAGCCCCACTGGAGAATCATGAAATTGTGCCAGAAGATTCCAAGGAGCAATAGTATAGTTAGAGATCTTCTTATATTTAGTCCATCTCTTTTTCCGAGTGGTGACTTGTTTCCGGGAGATCAAGCTTATGTGGACATCATCATCATCAAAGAAGGATTTTTTAATAGATAGTGGTTCCAAACCACTCATATATTCTCAGGCCAGATCCTTTAATTCAACATCTTCTTATGAATGGAGAGAAAGTTATGCCTGAAGGAGCACCAAATTTTATGGGAGAGTAGAAGTATTTCTCTAACCGTGAGGCAATAATATCTGCTCGGGCCAAATATAGAGTCCCAAGTGAGTGCCCATTATGGGAGGTGTATGGACATGATGAACTCTTAGAGATGTCAAATTTCATTGATATTGGTCGATTGGATACCAGAGAGGATGATTTAAAGATCGAGTCAATGCGGTGAGGGATGGTAAGGGTTGGGGACACATAAGCATGTGCTTTTTTAGAGGGCGAATTTATGATTGGAATGGAACACTATGAAGGCGGAAGGACTGAAACCACAATAGTGGGAGCCTATGTAGAGTCCACCACATTGTTAATTGTGGAGGGTAAAGAGTTACCTGGCTTTGGTTGAAATACTGTGGAGTTGTTCTACAAAATTGTCCGCCTTCCACCATCAAGTGAACAATAGAGTAGTCTGCCAAATCCTCAGGGATGTTGTCGAACCCAACAATTTATCTCAAGGAAAATCACCCATAGGTGTTTTGTCTTGTGGCAAGGAAGACACTAGAATGGGATGCCCCAATAATCGATCACTTATTTCGAAGAGCATGGTCCCCAGTAAAGATAAATTTCCACAAGAAGGCCCCCTGATAGATTCATTTCCACTAGCATATTTAGGCCACCTAGACAACCTTCATCCAAGAAATAATATTTCCAATAACATTAACAATTGGAGCGATTGCCTCCTTAGTCAAAATCTCCAATGGTAAACTAGGAAGCTTGACCTAAATAATTTTTTTCCGATGCAAGTCTTTTGTGGGGTCAAGGCCAAATTTCCACCACTAAAGAGAGATATATACTTGCCCTTTGATAAAAGGAGAAGCAACGATGTGGTTTGCATCTTCTAGACTCATGAAATGGAAGGCAAACCAATCATTTAGTAGCATGTGGATTCGGGGTCTAAACTTCAAGAGGGGTAACCACCAAGTCTCCACCCAATCCTTCATTTGTTCACTACAAATCGGAATGAAAAACCACCTACCTACCAAATATTTATGCTTCAACCTTTCCACTTCTTCCCTATATCCATATGTATCGCAAACAAGAATCTATACCTGTTCAGCAGATTTAACAACCTTCTGTCTGCAGGAATTTTTGAGATTTCCTTTTTTAAAGTCGACACAATTGACAGGACTGGGCCCTTGGTCATGTTGCCCCTGTATTGCAATATCCACAACTTTAGAGTCTATTATCGGGGATGAGGAAGTTTTTTTTGAAAATTTTGCATGCTCCTCAATAAGAACTGTAACCTCAATTAGATTCTCAATCTTGCGAGAGTACTCTCGTAAAAGTGGCCTTTTGTTCTACATGATCACAAAAACTAGGAAGAAATTTCAAGCAGAAAGGGAATTTTGGTGGACGAAAGCATCAGTAGGTGTAGAAATTCCCACTGTAGATCAACAGATTATGCAATATACTAAAACACAATACAAGATCTACTTCTACAACACTTTGCAGAAGCTTAATCGAATTGAGCAAGATCAAGAGAACACATAAAACTAAGAATGAGAAATCTATCACACATAACACAGAAGATATAACTCGAGGAAAGCCTCAGCCTAAAACCCAAACTCTGTATTATCATATAAGTGGAAATCTTTTTCAAGTTACAAAAAGAATCAACTCTCAAGCTATCCTGCTCTCTCTGCAATCAAACAATACAGCTCACAGACTGAATAAACATTGTATATGTCCTCCTCAAGCCCTCTAGGCCTCCTATTTCCTTGCGCAATTTTTCTTGGGGTCCAATAATGTCACATGTGTGAATTGGCCTCATCAAACTCACTAAACTTGAAGAAGTAACTGCGCAATCCTCAAGGAAAGAATTCCTTTTGCATGCAAGGAATATTCACAATGGAATATTCTAGCAACTGATAATAGACTGCCCCTCCATCTGATCTTAACTGGGTCTCTGTATGAACTGACATGCATGAGTTATTTATGAGAGAATACTCAGTTATCTGAAGTGCAGTAGTTACATGCATGCAAGCATTAACTAACTGAACTTACATTAATTCAACAAACTGTGTGAATTAATATAACTGGACTTGACTCAGTTAACTAAGTCAACTAATTACAACTCAATATTATAACTCATCCTTATCTCTTTAACAGATGGATAAATTCCTTAATTAATGGAGAAACTATTGCATGTCCCCACATAGACTTAAAGTTTGATTTTCCTTAACTAATTAACTAAAGATGAATTAATTAATTATTTTGTAAACTGTTGCTAAGATCAAATTCTAATTTTACTTCACTATTTTAGTTTAGGTATCCTAAAATTCTATTTATAGAATGCTATTTTTAGCACATCCATTTTTCCATCCATTGTTGCTAAGATCAACGCTGGCTGAACTACTATTTATAGCAATGCTATTTTTACCAATTCTATTTATAGCATTTCTTGTTGCTATTTTCAACACTCCCTCTCAACAAGAAAGGAATTATCAGTAACCCCAGTCCTGTCTCTATGGAACTCGAACTTGCATCTTGAAAATGCCTTAGTCAACATATCTGCATCTTGTTCCTCAGTCGAAAATTACAGCAACAACATGATCCTCTTGACCACACAGTCTCGAAGATAGTGATACCGGATATCATTATGCTTGAACCTGTCATGAAAAACTGGATTCTTCGAGAGTTTAATGCAACTTTGGTTATCACAGTAGATCACTGTAGGATCCATCATCTGACCAAACAATCCCACTAGAATCATTTGCATCCAAATGGCCTCACATGTAGCTCGACTAGCAGCCATGTATTCAGCCTCTGCTGAGCTAAGTGCAACTGATCTATGTTTCTTGTTGTACCAGGAAACTATAGTTGAACCAAGGTTGAAGATTTCTCCAGAAGTGCTCTTCTGGTTTGATGGACTCCCTACCCAATCTGCATCTGTGAAGCCCTGAAGCTTCACTCCCTCTGTTCGTCTGTATCACAATCTGAACTGAGATGTGCCTCTGAGGTATCTTAGCGCATGCTTTGTTTCCTTCCAAAACAGCTTGGTAGGTTGAGCCGTAGCTTGACTCAGTTGGTTTATCGTAAACCATAAGTTGGGTTGTGTTTTCACCAGATACATAAGTGAACCCACCAGTTGTTGATAAATAGTAGTAGCTAGTACCTCACCTAAAGTAGCATCCTCCTTCCTCCAATTCCTAGCTAGAGGTGTTTGCATGGGTTTTCACTTCTCCATGTTAAAGCGCCTGAGTATCTCATTAGCATACTTGCCTTGAGACACAAATACTTACCCATATTTTTGCCACACCTCCAATTGCCTAGAAAGTAGTGCATAAGGCCCATGTCCTTCATCTCGAACTCTCTTGCAAGGTCCTCCTTGCAAGGTTGTATCAGTTGATCATCACCTGTCAAATTCAGGTCACTGACATAAGGAACAATGATCAATGGTTTACCTTCTACCATGATGTGGTAAAGGTTCGCATCTACTTCACTCTTGGTGAAGCCCAAATTGGTGAAATAGATTTCGATCCTGGTGTACCAAGCATGGGGTGCTTGCTTCAGCCCATACATAGCCCTCTTGAGTCTGCACACATGCAACTCACGATTGAAGGTTTCGAAACCTTCTGGCTGCTCAATGTACACCTCCTCCTCAATCTTCCCATTGAGGAATGTTGTCTTCACATCCATCTGGTGGATCTTCCACCCCATCTGAGATGATAGTGCCAACATCAATCTAATCGATGAGTGCCTTGCTACAGGAGCAAAAGTCTCATCGTAGTCGATCCGCTTGACCTGTGAGAAACCTCGGGCAACAAACCTTGCCTTATGTTTCTCAACACTGCCATCAACTACCTACTTTACCTTGTAAAGCCATCTGGAACTCACCAGTGACTTGCCCTGAGGCCTTGGGACAACATCCCACACACTGTTCTAAATGATAGAGTCTTACTCCTCTACCATTGCATCAACCCAGACTGGTTGCTGCACTACCTCTTCGAATGAAGAAGGTTCGGTATCTACACACTCCCCAACCAGGGCCATGTACCCAGTGTATTGCTTGGGTGACCTCCTCTGTCTGCACTGAGAAGATGGTTGTCCCACATTCTCCCGCGCATCCGGCATCAACCTGTTATCTTCCCTTGAGCGTTTTCGCACATCTTTGGAAGTATCAGCATGAGTGGATGTCTCCACTCCCGAATCCTCTGAATGTGGCTACTCCACATCAATTTGAGGCTCCTCATCCTTAGGAACTGAAATTTCCTCATCTGCATGCAACTCGAGCTCCCTCTCAAGTGATAAGTGCATGGCTTTCTACTCGTCGAACTTCAGATCCCTGCGTACCATAGTCCTCTAAGTGGAAGCAAGGTACACTTGATGGTTATGGGGTGTATCCGTGTACACAACAAGTATTCCCAAATCAGCTGTTGGGTCTAGCTTCTTCCTGGCATCTTTGGTCACATGAAAGTAAACTGATGATCCAAAGATTCGGAAGTGACTTACATTAGGTGGCTTCCCAGAATAGGCCTCCATAGGTGTCTTCATCCCCAGTATACGGTGTGGGCTTCTGTTCTGCAAGTATACTGCTGTATTGCATGGCTCAACCCAAAAATGCAGTGGTAGGCTTTGGTCATGCAACATTGCTCGAGCTGCTCCCATAATCGACCTATTCTTCCTTTCAGCCACCCCATTCAGTTCTGGGTTATGGGGTGCCATTAGTTCCCATTTAATACCTTTTGTAGCGCAGAAGACTTTAAACTATTGGGAAACATACTCTTCACCTTTGTCACCACGCAAGGCTTTTATTTTCTTTCTAGATTCTTTATCTCCCAAGGATTTAAACTCACAAAACCTCAAGAAGGTCTGATCCTTCTTTTGCATAAAGTAAATCCAACATCTATGAGAAAAATCATCAATCAAAATAACATATTGCCTTTGTTTAGCGGTGGAGGCTATATAGAAAGGTCCACAAACATCTAAGTGAACTCACTCCAGGATTACTCCAACTCTACTGTCTTGATCTGGAAAGGAAGATTTTGCATACTTACCCAAGGTGCAACCTTTGCATGTAATCGTCTGCTCAAGTTTTCCCTTGGGTAATCCAGTAGAAATCTACTACATGATCTTCAGCGCTCCATGGTGCAAGTGGCCCAGTCTTCTATGCCATAGCTCGCCAACATCTTGGCTCTGCACCATCTTAGATTTGGAACTCAAAGTAGCACAGTCATCTACCTCCAACTTGTATAGATTCTTAACACGAATCCCTATTCGCTTTGTCTATCCAGTACTGATATGCCTCAAGAATACCTTTGCTTGACTAAAGACTACATCATAGCCTTTATCTTCTAGCATAGCGATAGACACAAGATTCTTCTTCAGACCTTGTACATACTTTACATCAGTCAGGGTGAGGGGAGCTCCATGCTCCCTCTAAAACACAACCGTACCTTCACCTGAAACATGGTACTTTCCATCATCGCCCATCTCGATCCACATTTGGAGAGCCTTCTCCTCCAAGGTACTGAAACGATTCTTGTCACCTAACATGTGGAATGAAGCTCCACTGTCCAGGTACCACACACATCCCACCATGGATGAAACTGTGCATGCAATAAGCGAGAAATCCAGCTCAAACTGTGAGGACAGTGCCTCACCATCATATCCCTTTGAGGAACCCTTCTTGGATTTCTTCTGTGGACAATTCGTAGCATAATGGCCCACTTCATGACAATGAAAGCATCGCACTTTCGATTTGTCAATCTTCTTCCCACCATGGGAAGAATTGGATTTGGGATGGGATGCCTTCCCTTTCCCTTACCTTGCCTTACTCGTTGATTCGAATTGGATCCTAAAACACTCACTCAGTTTTCATGAACTCTTTCAATTATGCCAAAAAAAATTCAAGTCTTAAAAGGATCGAACTATCAGAAGGAATCCTTATGATAGTTGCAGATTGTGACCAACGCAGAGCAACGAGGACCCTCGGTCAAGCACGCAGACTAAGGGACCATGGTAACGTGCGTTGGGGGCAAACTGGAAAAATCGGGAGCCAGATCAGAGAACAGGAGCAGATTTTGATGCTAATTGCGTATCGAAGGGAATCCCCCTCAGTGAAGGAAAGCCCTAAAGTGCCCAAACCTGAAAAGGTTATAAAACGCAGAAAAGTACTGGTTTCAGTTCCGGCAGAGCAGGATTCCACAAAAAACAGGTAGGATATCGGAAGGGCCTCAAGGTGGCAAACGGTTTAGACTGAGTCCCGCCCAATGCCACACAAGGAGTGACACGTGTCTAGCAGAGGAGAGAGAAAACCGTGCATATCAGACGGGTAACCGTTGAGCTAATTATCCACCTGATATGCACGATGACCGTAGGATATGGGGGGGTCCAGATCAATGGTAGAGGCGTGTCCCATTGAATGACTGGATTTGAGAGATGATAAAGCAAGATTACATAGGATTTGAAGTCGGGTATGGAAGATTTGTTGGCAGGGATTCGTATTTCGTGGGAAATCTTGGAGCAAACGGAAATAATGATCGTTCAAACATTTCCAAGAGAATTGACACTCAGTTCGTTATGAAACAAGTGGCCACCTCCCTATGAAGCATTACACAGTGATGATGATGCAGAACATAGGAATTCAAACGGACAGAGAGGCAGGAGAACTAGAGTGCTGGGAAGCGGAAACAAACAGTCGGAAATAAGATTGGCTTTAAAGCCATGAACTGAAAGAAACAAAGAAAGGAGTGAGTTAGTCAAGGAAGAAAGCCAAGAGTAGAGAACAGAGAGAAGAATTCGAGCTGACCTGTAGACAACATCGAGCCAAACAGATTCAAAGAGAGTCTGTGTACTCCAGAGAGGGATTGAGAGGTTCAAGAAAACTCCTTTGTACTTATCTGTCATGTATGAGTCTCAGATTGAGCTCATACTACTATGACCAATAGAGGTCGAGTTTCATTAAGGAGAGTCTATGTACTCCAGAGACTTGGGGAATCCAAGTCTAGTTGTACTAATTTATATATGTTGAGTGAGACTCAAATCGAGCTCACTGTTGTAAAACCTTTTCTTTGAAAACATAATAGAGAGGCCACCACTGAAGGCTAGACCAAGAGACGTAGCCCAAGAGCACTGGGTAAACTCCTTATTAAACTTGTTGTGCTCACATGTTTTATTGTTATGTTTTCTCTAACTGCTTTAGTGTCTAATTATTTCACAATCTTATCAATCCGTTGCATAAAGTAACATAGGCACCTCCATGCACATGAGTCTGTAATACCTTTAATTCTTTGTCCTGGATAAATTCCAGATCAAGTGGTATCAGAGCTCTAGGTTACTAAGGTTAAACAAGCTTGTGCTGGATTTTGTTGTTGAATGCTAACTAGATCAAATCTTAAATTAGGAGAAGGAAAGTGTTAGAATATTATATATTACGGAGCAATGGAACACATAAAATATGTAAAAATATAAACACAGAAACACACAAAACAAGAGACAAATAGATATACGTGGTTCACCCAGTTTGGGCTACGTCCACCCCGAATAGCCAGTCCTTCCTTTCTATTATCCAGCAAAATGAAGAGACACAACCTACAGCAAATCCACTGTAATATCCTCTGTCTTCTCTCAAAGTCTCACCTCTCTGTTTCTCGCTCACACAGAATACACATCTATCTCACAGCCTCAAATACAATGCCCTCATACAAAGAGAGGGGTTTCCTTCTAGGGAAAAAAACCCTAAACTAAACATAAGTTCTACCGTCAGATCATCCCCCTAATGAACGACCCAGATTGACTAGAAATTACTATACTTTTACAAGGCAATTTTACAGTTGTTTTTAGCTTCAGGGGCGTTGCCCCCAAAACCCCCCGCCAGGGGGTGCTCCCAAAGGTCACAGCCACCCCCCCTGGACCCCCCTGCAGCGAATATTTTACGGGCGGCAACATTTTGAACTGGGGTCCAATGTGGCGGTACTTTTTAATATAGAAGATAATCAGGCTCCACACCCAACAATCTCCCACTTGGAGACTGATTGTAGCAACTCCACCGCTGCTCCATTTGCTGGACAATGACTCCCCTTTGGACCTGGCTATTTCTCATCTTCATCGTCTTCCTTGAAGACCAACTGAAACAAAGCATATTCTCAGTTTCTCCCTGGTTACAACTTTTGTTAGCATATCTGCAGGGTTCTGGCTAGTGTGTATCTTTTCCAGCTTCAACTCTCCATCTTCTAACATGTTGTGGCCACCAACAACCCCCCTCTTTGTTTGATATTAGCAATAACACCAAGCAAATGGGGACCCTTAATAGAAAACCCAAATAAACATTTGATGAAATTTTTTTGTATTTAACTCCTTAAAACTTTATCGCGAGAAAAGAATGAAACATTTTTCTTATGAGCATAATAAACTACGAAGAAGCGATGTGAAATTCATCGCATCATATTCATTATGAAGCGCTCTTAAAATGAAAAAACTTAAGAAATCTCCGACGACCGATATGCGATGTCGCATATCGCAACATCGCATAAGTAGCGCACAAATGACTGAACGACTAAATTCTGCGATGATGCGATATGCGATGAATACGATCTGCGAAAATCCGTGATCATAATTTTCTGCAATGACACATCTTGACAATACGATCCGCGACGGTGCGATGCGAGTCGCAGAAAACACCCATCGCAAATTTTCCTCGGCGTAGTATTCAATGGAAAGCTGTCCGTTAACCAAAATTGGGCGCACGCCTTAAAAGAAATTAATGATTGTATGCCAAAGTATTCAGGAAGGGCAGTCTCGTGTATTTCGAAGAGTTAATTCACTACGGATGTCGTGATTATGCATTCATAAGAGCTTAAAGCTTTCATGTCAATCTTTATTACCATTACTCTTTTCCTTTGCATAAACTGTAAGACAGGAAATAACATGAAGCAATGTGTAGGAAACATCTAAGGAAAAGGGAAAAGCGTCAATGCTCGGAGAACAGAGAAGAAATCCCTTCAAAAACGGATGCCGCATGCGACAGGATCACAGACTCCAGAGTATCACTCAACAGATGCTGATGTCAACAGGCCACCTAAAGCTCAGAGTCAAAGACGCACAAAAGCATCATGTTTACAAAAAACCCTGAAGCTTACACACTAGAAAAGCCTGGAATGAAGAACGGAGGCAGTTTTCGATGCAGAAAATTATTCAGAGAATTAAGTCTCTAACTTTTGTAGTCATCCGCAAGGTCGGAAACCGAAATAGCAAAAGCAGAATCAGTTTAAGGGAAACTTGGGTTATTACCAAGAATACACGCAGTGAATACACCCAGTCAGAGGAAGATTCTCGAAAATATCTTCTAGTTTACCAGAAAGAGGTGCCATCGCTTGTTATTTCTATTTTCATAGCTCAAATAAAAGCGGAAGGCGACTAGCCGACTCTTCCCAGGCGAATGTTGCATGCTTGCAGCACTAAGGAGCAAATACAGAAATAGTTTAGAATTAGATTCAATTTTTAGAAATAGTTTTTCTTTATCAGAAGGGCGGTCATTTAAAACCGTATCCTAAATTTATGTAATTAAGTTAATTAGTTAGCAGAATTTAAACCCTTCTCATGCATTTAGAGAAGGGTCCAGAGATTTGTCAAAAACTTGTCCTCGGAACATGCACTTCTGCACCCTCAAAGGAGGTTTTGATGAATGGATGGATCAAGATTTATTTTTTATTTGCATTTTGATGTCTGCTACTGATGTTGCATTTTTGTACTCTTAGTAGATGTTAGAACAAGTAGAGATAAATTGTTTTTGCTTGAAGTTTGTGAGTAGGATTAGTCATAAATGGTACTTTTATCTCTTGGCCATTTCTGCTTATATTCTTTAAGTGATATACAGATTTCAATTGTTTATATGTTATTGCATGAATGTATGAGTTACCATTTGGCACTTCTGTACGGTGGAGTCATTTATTTATGTCTGATATATAAATAACTTATTATGCGTTATGTTGTTCACAACTGTTTTGCCTAACTTCTTATGCAAAGTGGTTTATCTTAAATGATTTCTATTCTTATGATAGCTGAATGATCTTTATTACCA
>APFE031684027.1:128077-192338 GCA_000404065.3 Pinus taeda
AGCCATACAAGCTCTTCTTCAACCTGCACACTAGTTTCTCCTTCCCTTTCACCTCATATCCTTGTGGCTGCTACATATGTATCTCTTCCTCCAAAACCCCATGGAGAAATATTGTCTTTACATCTAACTGCTCAAGATATAAATCTTCAACTGCTACTAAACTTAAAATAGTTCTGATTGAAGTCATTTTAACAACAGGAGAAAATATTTCATCAAAATCAATACCTTTCTTCTGTGCAAACCCCTTCACCACAAGTCTAGCTTTGTACCTCTGTTTCCTCCATCTTCTTCCTTCAACCTGTAAACCCATTTATTCTTCAATGTAGTTTTTCCTGCAGGCAACCTGACTAAATCCCAAGTCTGGTTATGCATTAAGGATTCCATCTCTTCTTCCATGGCTACCTCCCACTTCTTCCTGCTTTCGACCTGCATTGCTTCTTCATAACATCGGGTTCACCGGAATCAGTCAACAATAAATAATATAATGAAGGAGAGTATCGTTCAGGGGGTCTACTTATCCTGGTAGATCTTCTAACACCGCTTTCAGGTGTTTGGGGTGCCTTTTGTTGTTGTGGTGGTTGCTGTTGTTGTGGTTGTTGATTATTATTATTTTCAGGCACCTTTACTTTTTCAGTGATTTCATCAAGAACTGTGTATTCCTTGTTTTCTTTTTCTCGTTTCTTTTCCTGCAACTGATTCTTATACAAGACCTTTTCATTGAATATTACATCTCTGCTCCTAATGATTTTGTGATTTTCATAATCATATAAGCGATAACCAAAATCATTAACACCATATCCAATAAAGGTACATTTCTTTGAATTTGCTTCAAGCTTTGTTCTATTTTCTTTATCAATATGGACAAAGGCCTCACAACCAAAAGGCTTTAAAATAGAGTATTTTACCTTTTTACCTGTCCATGCTTCCTCTGGAACACCACCATCCAAGGAACTTGAAGGCCCTCTGTTTATTAGATAAACAACAGTATCTACAGCATCTGCCCAAAACTATAAAGGCTATCCTGCATGCAATCTCATGCACCTTGCACGCTCCATGTTTGTCCTGTTCATCCTTTCTGACACACCATTTTCTTGTGGTGTTCTTGGAACTATCTTCTCTCTGCGAATTCCATGCTCTGAACAGTACCTATCAAACTCTCTGCTGCAATATTCACCTCTATTGTTTGATCTAAGACACTTCAATTTCTTTCCTGTCTCAATCTCAACCAAAGCTTTCCATTTCTTAAAAGTATCAAATACATCAGATTTATTCTTAATACAATAAATCCAAGTTTTTGTAGTTGCATCATCAATAAAAGTAACATAATAACGAGAACCATCAAGAGATGATACCTGAGCAGGTCCCCATACATATGTATGCACAAGCTCCAATTTTTCATTCTTCTTTTCTTTCCCAACTCTAAGAAATCTGACTCTCTTCTGTTTTCCATAAATGTAATTCCCACAGAAGTCCAAATCAACATTCTTCAAATCTGGCAAAAAATTCCTTGAGTGAAGAATATTCATCCCTTTTTCACTCATGTGTCCAAGCCTATGATTCCATAATGTTGCATCTGCTCCTTTGGAAGTTAAAGCATTAACAGAGTTAGAAATACCATTGCATAAATACAATGTACCAACCTTTTCACCTTTTGCTATTACCAAGGCTCCTTTGGTGACCTTCCAAGATTTATCTGTGAAAGTTGTCACACAACCTTCATCGCCTAACTGCCCTGTTGAAATCTGATTTTTCTTTAGATCTGGAACATGCCTTACCTCCTTAAGTAGCCATTGGTTTCCATTCTGCTGTTTTACAAGAACCTTACCCATTCCAACAATTTTACAGGGTTTATCATCACCCAAACGAACTTGTCCAAAATCTCCTTGAACATAGTCATGAAAGTATTTCTTATCAGGTGTGGCATGGAATGAGGCCCCTGAATCTACCACCCAGGAATCAGTAATATTTTCGAAAGAAAGAATCAAAGCATCTTGTAACACCTCACCTGTCACATTTGCTTCATGATTGTTTTCTTGCTGTGAATCTCCTTCTTTTCCCTTCCGAGATCTACAGTCTTTCTTTAGGTGTCCTTTCTTTCCGCATTTCCAGCACACTATCCCCGATCTGGACTTGGATCTGCCTTTCCTTGATTTGCTGCTATATCTTGAGCTCTTTCCTCTTTCCATTTTTCTTCCTCTAGACTCTGCACTCAAAGCATTTCCTGATGTCTCACCAGAGCTTTTCCGTCGCATTTCCTCGCTAAGGATAGCACCGAAAACATCATCAAACTTTAAATACTAGATCCAGAAACAGAGTTACTAATGGCCATTACCAAACCATTCCAACTTTCTGGTAATGAGCACAAGAATAACAGAGCTCTAACTTCATCATCAAAGTTTACCCCTACAGAACATAACTGACTTGTAACAGTATTAAAATCATTTAAATGATCTGCAACAGATCCACCTTCCGACATCTTCATATTAAATAACCGTTTCATAAGAAATACCTTGTTTGAGGCCGAGGGTTTTTCATATAGTTTCTCCAACGCCTTAATCAAACCCTCTGTCGTTGTTTCCTTCGAAATATTGAAGGCGACCGACGCTGCAAGGCACACCCGTATTGTTCCGAGTGCCTTTCTATCGAGAAGGTTCCATTCTTCATCTTCCATATCCGTCAGCTTCTTTGATTTTCCTCCCAATGGTAGGTATAGATATTTCTGATACATATAATCTTCCATCTGCATCTTCCACAACGAGAAGTTTTGGTCGTTAAATTTCTCGACCCTAAACTTACCATTTTCCGCCATTGCTCCCACTTGAACTAGGAACCTTTCTTTCCTGCGAGTTTATCAGCCAAATAGACCTTCGGCTCTAATACCAGTTGTTAGAATATTATATATTACAGAGCAATGTAACACATAAAATATTGCAGAAATATAAACACAGAAAACACACAAAACAAGAGAGACACAGATATACGTGGTTCACCCAGTTTGGGCTACGTCCACCCCGAACAGCCAGTCCTTCCTTTCTATTATCCAGCAAAATGAAGAGACACAACCTACAACAAATCCCCTGTAATATCCTCTGTCTTCTCTCACAGTCTCACCTCTCTATTTCTCGCTCACACAGAATACACATGTATCTGACAGCCTCAAATACAATGCCCTCATACAAAGAGAGGGGTTGCCTTCTAGGGCAAAAAACCCTAAACTAAACATAAGTTCTACCATTAGATCATCCGCCTAATGCACGGCTCAGATTGACTAGAAATTACTATACTTTTACAAGGAAATTTTACAGCTGTTTTTAGCTTCGGGGGCGCTGCCCCTGAAATCCCCCGCTAGGGGGGTGCTCCCAAAGGTCGCAGCCACCCCCCCTGGACCCCCCTGCAGCGAATATTTTATGGGCAGTGTTGCTGCCTCCATTTTGAACTGGGGTCCAATGTGGCGGTACTTTTGAATATAGAAGATAATCAGGCTCCACACCCAACAAAGAGTTGGTTGAAACTAACCCTAAAATTGGAAGAGTCTATCGTGAGAGGAAAATGTCAGAAGAAAGTCCCTTGGAATCAGACCCTCAGTTCATGGATAGTTTCATGACCATGAGAGCCATGGTAGAGGAAATGTATAGAGAATTTAAGAAAGGTAGAGAGGAAGATGCATCAAACTCCAAAAGAGATAAAGGAGCATAAGAATCTCTCCTCCATGACCACTTTAAAGGCAAGGGAAAGAAGAAAAAATTCCCACACCTCCGAGTAGCCCTGAAAACAAAAAGAAGACATATCTGATTAAATTAGATGTTAAATTTGATTTACCAATATATGATGGAGAGTTGAATTCAAAGTGTTGGCATTAGGACACAGGTTTGGCACTATGGCACAGGTGTTGTCCTTGATGACAACTCACTCAAATGGAAGATCTCAGTTCAGGCTCTCAGAATGAAAAAAAAGAGATATACACAGGTTCCTCTTAATCAAGTCGTGTATACACGTGGGTTGGATGATCAAAAAGCGCGTATGCATATGCAGGCACTTTCATTCAAGGGAAAACACGTACATGTGGGAAAACTTATTTTGGTCCATGGTATTTAGTCCTTGATATTTGGACCTAAGATTTTGAACCATGGTATCTCGTCTGAAGTATTGAACCCATGTATTGGGTCCATGGTATTGATTCTCTATGGTTTTGGACCATGGTATTGAGTAAGGCCTAATATTATAAAAGGGGAAGGAGATCATTTGGCAAGGGCATTCACTTAAGTATTGAATATCTTATGAAGAGCAAGATCTAGAATACTGGTCATTGGGTTATGGTGCATAGCTGATCTGAATCAAGGAGGAACCTGAGCGCAAGGAGAAGGATAAGTTCTATTGATGGGTCAAGGTCTTAAGGCTTGAAGAGAAGTATCTTTGTGTGATTTTGATCTGTTATATTTGGCGCATGACTTGATCTATAAATATGATAATCTGGGTATAGCTGATGTCTGAATAAGTGAAAAGGGTAAATTATATTTTATAGATCTGTAAGTAGGTTCAACATAGAAGAGGCACGTACACACACTGGTTCAGTAAGTCAAAAAATCATATACGCAGGTTGGCCTTAATACAGAAAAATATGCATGCAGGTTCTACATGTTGAAGTAGCGTACATATCATGAAATATGTTTTAGCTACTTCTGTTTATTGCTGCAGTGTTCTGGGTTCAGGTTAGGTGTCTGGTTACTGTTATTATATTCTGGTTACAACATTCAGAGAAGTGATTGTTTGATTCAGTTGTGGTTTGTACAAAGAAGATTGGTTGATGCAAATATACTTGATGTTTGATTGATGTTATGGATCCAGTCTGAAAATTTATGAAACGTAGTCCCTGGAAGAAAAGAGAAGGTTGTAGCCTTCTGTAGGTTAGCACCTACGTACTAGTACCTCAGCTAGTACAAGAGCTAAGGGGGTTGTAGCTCCCTTCCAGGAGAAGCTGGAGAAGGAGAGAAGGTTGTAGCCTTCTGCAGGTAGAAGCCTGTGTACTAGTATAATACTGCACCAGTACAGAAACATTGTAGAAAGAAGTTTCTAATTGAAAGAAGACAGAGACGAATTCCAGCAGGTGGTTTTCACCCACATTGGGTTTCCACCTTATATCTTGTGTTATTATGTGTGACTGCATGTTCTATTTTACTGTTCTTGGTTACTGTTTATATGGTTTGATGCACAAAGTAATGATCAACATCTGAAGAATAATTTGAATTTCAAGTCTGTTGGTTATACGCTAGTTTCCTTAACTGCAGTTGCGTACATATGCGACTCTTACTAACTGAAGTAGCATATACAAATCTAATTGTAAAATGAAAAATAATTGACTTGATAATACTGATTCACCCCCCCTCTCAGTATTATTTCCAATAATTGGTATCAGAGCCAAGTCCTTCAGAAGAATCTTGATCGATTGAAGGAAGATCTACCATCATGAGCAACTACGAAAAATTGGCATCGATCAGGCCACCAATTTTTGATGGGAGCAACTTCGTCTATTGGAAGGTAAGAATCACAACCTATCATCAATCTCTTGGTATAGAAGTTCGGGATATCGTGGAAACAGGATACACATTTCGATCAGCAACTCCTATTGATACAGCTGGTAAGAATTAGTATGAAACAAATGCAAAGGCTGTCAATACTCTATTAGGGAGTCTATCTTAATAAGAATTTGTCAAGGTTATGTAGCTCAAAACCGCAAAAGAAATATGGGACAATATCGTTTTGAGCTATGAAGGAGATGATCAGGTAAAATGGGAAAAACTACAAACTCTCAGAATTCAGTAAGAAAATCTCAAATGCACAATGATGAAAGTGTGGCTGACTTTTTCTTACGTATAGATGAGATTGTTAATTGTATGAAAAACTTGGGTGAAGAAATAAAATAAGTTACTTTGGTTGAAAAGGTTTTAAGATCTTTGTCTTCTAAGTTTGAATCAAAAGTTTATGCCATAGAAGAAAAGTAGAATCTACAGAGCATTACCATGTCACAGCTGCACGAAATCCTAACTGCTTTCGAAATGAGAAAAGGGAGACCATCAGACAGGAGAGAAGCCACATTCAAAGCCTTAGGAAAAGGAGATTACAATGAATCAGGGCATATGTCAGAAGGAGAGGAAGAATCAAACTTTGTCAAAAACCTTCAACGAGGTTTTAGAATATTCAGAGGTAAGCTACCTTTCAAATGTTTTGCTTGTGGAAGAGTCGGTCACTATGCTGCCAAGTGTCCTCATAAAGATAAGCTTGAAAAAGGTAAGGAATCAGTTAGATGGAACAAAAAACATAATGTAAGTAAGAAGAGCTATTATACACATGAAGAGAGTGATGGATTTTCAAATAGTGATGAAGATGAACAATGTAATGATTATAGACTTTTGATGGCTTTGGAAGATGATGATTTCTTGGATGCTATAGATGAAGAAGTTCTTTATGAAGAAATTTCTAAAATTAAAATTTGTTTAGAAGAAAAGAATATGATTATAGATACTCTGACATTCCAACTTGCTGAAAGGGAAAAACATAATGAAAAGTTAGATTGTGAAATTGTGGGACTTAGAAAAGATGTTGAGAAATCAAAATCTCTTAATCTTAGATTTGCTAAAGGATTTGAAACTTTAGATGAGATTATCAAAGTGCAGTGTTCTCCTCTAATCAAGATAGGTCTTGGATATACTGAAGAAGCATCTCAAGCACAGAAGCCATCCACCTCCAAAAGTTATCTTGATGCAACAAGGAGAAGTGAGAAGGTTGACAATCGACAACAAAAACATAATGTAGATCACCAGGTAAATCAGGGACAATTTACTTCAAGAATGAACAGAGATCACCAAGGAAATCGGGTGCAATCTACCTCAAGGATGAACAGAAGCTACAACCAACCATAGGTAAATCATTCTCAATTTGCCTCAAGAATGGATATCAATGGAGACTACAATCATTTGGTTGGTAGGTTTGATAATCACAGAATTTCTTCAATGGCCAATGTTTCTCTTGTGATAACTTTCAACACAAAGCTGCTTAATGTGTTTCCTACAAGACCATCATGACTAGAGAAGCTAAAAAACAAAGGAGTATGATTGGGATCATGAAAAGGACCTATAATAACTTTTCTGCTCTTGAGAATGAAATAGAATGTTCTATTTGTAACAAATTTGGTCATGAAGATTCTGAATGCAGGAGTAAGTTTTGGCAAACAACTCAGAAGGAGTAAGCTTCATTGAGTCCCAAAACATGGAGAAAGAAAGAACCGCAACTAGAAAAATGTGGGATAGCCTTATATGCGGAAGGAAAGGAAAATCAGTGGTACATCGACAGTGGATGCTCAAAACATATGACAAGTAATAAAGAAAAACTTCAGTCATATAGTGCCTTAGAAAAGGAAAGGAAGGTCTCATTTGGAAATGACACACCTGCACTTATAGAAGGTAAAGGTTCTGTTCTTTTGAAAGAAAAGGTCAAAGCTGGAAATGTTATGTATGTTGATGACTTAAAGCATAATCTATTAAGTGTCATTCAAATGTGTGATCAAGGAAATGAGGTAATATTTTGATCAAATGGATGTATTGTTCGTGAGCTTGATACAGGAGAAACAATGATCAAAGGCATAAGAACTCCAAATAATTTATACATACTCAAGGGAGGACAACAACAATGCTATCTAAGAAAGAATGATGAACACTGGCTGTGGCACAAAAGATTGGGGAATCTAAGTTTCTCTTAAATAAGGAAAGCATGCAAATATCATGCGGTTCGTGATCTCCTTGACATCAAAATTCCAAACAATACAATATGCAAATCATGTCAGTTTGGTAAGCAAACCAGAACTAATTTCGCTGAGAAGGAAGGATTAGCTAGTAGGCCACTTGAACTTGTCCATACTGATGTATGTGGTCCATCTAGGAAAAGGTCACCTCGAGGAGAAGAATACTTTATATTGTTCACTGACGACTTTTCCAGGATGTGTTGGATAGGACTTCTGAAGAATAAAGACGAAGATTTCAAAAAGTTCAAAGCATTCAAAGCTTTGGTTGAAAACGAATCAGATCGCAGAATCAAATGCCTCAGGTCTGATCGAGGAGGGGAATTTACCTTGGATGAATTTTTCGATTTTTGTGAAGAACATGGAATAAGAAGGGAATTCTCTATTGCAAGGACTCCTCAGCAAAATGGAGTAGTGGAAAGGATGAACAGAACGGTTCAACAAATGGCTCGTGCTATGCTTGATGAGTCTGGAATTCCCGCAACCTTCTGGGGTGAAGCTCCATTTGCTGCAGTTACTATGCTCAACAAGACAAATGTCCAGGTAAATAGCACTCAAACTCCTCATGAACTTTGGTATGGTAAGACTCCCATGGTAAAATAATTCAAAATTTTTGGAAGCAAATGTTACATCAAAAGGACTGACGAAAACCTTGGCAAGTTTGAACCTAGAGCAGATGAAGGCATTCACCTTGGTTACTCTCCCCATAGCAAACGATATAAGTGTTACAATAAAAGACTTGGAAAAATTGTTGAAAGTATTGATGTAGTGGTTGATGAAGAAGGAAACATTCCTAGGCAAGTAAAATCCGAAGATTTCGAAGATGATGGAGACTATCCTTCAACATCAAATCAAACTTAGGATGAAGAAGAAACCCCTGAGGCACCAGAAGAACAGATAAGGATAGAAGAAAAGACTCCATCCAGGTATGTTCAGAAGAATCATCCAGAAACTCAAATTTTGGGGCAGAAAGAGGCAGATGTACAAACAAGAAGAACTATTTCAGAAGCTTCAGGCTATCTAGCATTGCTCTCCTCCACTGAACCACAAAATGTAAGTGAAGCATGCAAAGATGAATGCTGGGTCAAGGCCATGAATGAAGAACTTGAGCAGATTGAAAGGAAGAAAACTTTGGAGTTGGTTCCTAGACCAAACAATAAGAATGTCATAGGGACAAAATGGATATTCAAAAACAAGCTGAATGAAAATGGAGATGTTATTAGAAATAAGGCCAGACTTGTCTGTAAGGGTATGCTCAACAAGAAGGTATAGACGTTGAAGAAACGTTTGCACCAGTTGCTAGACTTGAGGCCATAAGAATGTTCCTAGCTCTTTCTAGCATTTAGAAGTTCAAAGTATTTCAAATGGACGTGAAATCTGCCTTTGTGAATGGAGACTTGGATGAAGAAGTGTATATCGAGCAACCAGATGGGTTTATCCTTGGAAATGATCCAAAACTTGTATGCAGACTCAAAAAGGCTCTCTATGGCCTTAAACAGGCTCCAAGGGCTTGGTATTATCGTTTGGATAAGTACCTCCATTAACAAGGTTTTACAAAAGGATCAACAAATAGAAATCTATATATAAAAAATTGACAATGATAAATTGCTAAGACTTGTTGTGTATGTTGATGATATCATCTTTGGTAGTAATGAAGAAGACATGAGTCAAAACTTTGCCTTGGTGATGCAAAAAGAATTTGAAATGTCCCTGCTTGGTGAGCTCACATATTTTCTTGGTTTACAAGTCCAACAAAACAAAGACGATATTTTTCTATCACAAACCAAGTATCTCAAGCAGATCTTGAAGAAATATGGGATGGAGGATTCGAAACCAGTATGTACCCCTATGGTAATAGGATGCAGCCTCAGTGCAAATGATGAATCAACAACATTACATCAACCAACCTATAGATCCATGATTAGTAGTCTTCTCTATCTAACAGGTACCTGACCAGACATTATGCATTCAGTGGGAATAGTTGGAAGGTTTCAGGCAAATCCAAAGGAAACTCATCTTCAGGCAGTTAAGAGAATTTTCAAGTATCTTCAAGGAACTCAAAACTATGGCTTATGGTATCCTAGAGGTATAGATCTCACACTTCATGCATATATAGATGCAGATTGGGCAAGAAGCGTGGATGACATAAAAAGCACTAGTGGTGGTGCATTCTTCATGGGTTCCAGATTAGTATCTTGGTTCAACAAGAAACAAAGTTCAATTGCTCTATCTACAACTGAAGCAAAATATGTGGTTGTTGCATCTTGCTGCACACAACTCCTTTGGATGATGCAAACATTGCAAGACATTCAAATCACTTGTACTCCACCTATCTCCATTTTTTGTGATAATACAAGTGCAATCAGTATTTCAAAAAATCCAGTCACGCATTCAAAGACCAAGCACATACCTATCAAATATCATTTTCTCCGGGAACAAGTACTTGAAGAAAAGGTCAAATTAGAGTATGTTCCCTCCAAGGAACAAGTTGCTGATATACTCACCAAACCACTGCCCAGGGAGACATTTGAATACCTCATACAGAAGTTGGGAGTAGTTGATGCATCATCTTGCTGTTGAAACTTGTTTGGTTCAGAGAATAATGGTTGTACGTGAGATTCATGTGGAGAATCCACGTACATATGCCGGTTTCTGTGGATTCAGTCGCGTATATGTTGGCTTGAAGGCAATCAGTGAGCCAAGCTCAGGATGAAAAGAGTCTGATATTGGGTCTGACAAAGACCATTTGGCACAGGTTCAGGGGGAGCATATATACTTCTAATAATGCATTGTTGGCATTACCTTAGAAGCTCTTGGTTCAAGTACACAGTTGTTTTTGGTTTCAAGTGGAACAGGTGCAGAGGAAGAACATGGTTGTTGGTCTAAATGATGATTGAAAAATGATGCTGATAATAGTTGTTGATGACTATAGTCTTGTTGTAGATATTTCATCTCTATGTCATGTATTTCTTTCTTATCAAGGTCATGTAATGACCTACTTTGGTTGCCCACTATGCCTGGGATGGATGATGTAATGTTCTTGTTTTATCATGTGTAAAATTTTGGTGTATCCCCACTTGGTTGGGTGGATAAGTCAATATTGATATATCCCCACATGGTTGGGAGATGGATGTATGTATGAGCCTTTGGTGATAAGAAGGTCATCTATGATGTATAAAGTCACGTTTCTTCTTGTAGAACATTTTCTTGCAAACCTTGCCTACAGTCAGGGGGAGCATGGACGGCATAGCAGAACAGAGATTTCAGCATGTACTCAGAGGGAGCATAACCCTTTTCCCTTGATGACAAAGGGGGAGAATGACTTTGAGTGACTTGGGGTTGCCATCAAGTCCAAAGGGGGAGATTGTTGGCATTAGGACACAGGTTTGGCACTATGGCACAGGTGTTGTCCTTGATGGAAACTCACTTAGATGGAAGATCTCAGTTCAGGCTCTCAAAATGAAAGAAAAAGAGATATGCGCAGGTTCCTCTTAATCAAGTCGCGTATACACACGGGTTGGATGATCAAAAAGCGCGTATGCGTATGCATGCACTTTCATGCAAGGGAAAGCACGTACATGTGGGAAAACTTATTTTGGTCCATGGTATTTAGTCCTTGACATTTGTACCTATGTTTTTGAACCATGGTATCTTGTATGAAGTGTTGAACCCAGGTATTGGGTCCATGGTATTGATTCTCTATGGTTTTGGACCATGGTATTGAGTAAGGCCTAAGACTATAAAAGGGGAAGGAGATCATTTGGCAAGGGCATTCACTTAAGTATTAAATATCTTATGAAGAGCAAGATCTAGAATACTGGTCATTGGGTTATGGTGCATAGCTGGATCTGAATCAAGGAGGAACCTGAGTGCAAGGAGAAGGATAAGTTCTATTGATGGGTCAAGATCTTAAGGCTTGAAGAGAAGTATCTTTGTGTGATTTTGATCTGTTATATTTGGCGCATGACTTGATCTACAAATATGATAATTTGGGTATAACTAATGTTTGAATAAGTGAAAAGGGTAAATTATCTTTTATATATTTGTATGTAGGTTCGGCGCAGAAGAGGCGTGTACACATGCTGGTTCAGCAAGTCAAAACATCGTATACGTAGGTTGGCCTTAATACACAAGGGTATGCACGCAGGTTCTACATGTTGAAGTAGCGTATGTATCATGAAATATGTTTTAGCTACTTCTGTTTATTGCTGCAGTGTTCTGGGTTTAGGTTAGCTGTCTGGTTATTGTTATTGTATTCTGGTTACAACATTCAGAGAACTGATTGTTTGATTCAATTGTGGTTTGTACAAAGAAGATTGGTTGATGCAGATATGCTTAATGTTTGATTGATGTTATGGATCCAGTTTGAAAATTTATGAAATGTGGTCCCTGGAAGAAAAGAGAAGGTTGTAGCCTTCTGTAGGTCAGCACCTATGTACTAGTACCTTAGCTAGTACAAGAGCTAAGGGAGTTGTAGCTCTCTTCTAGGAGAAGCTAGAGAACGAGAGAAGGTTGTAGCCTTCTGCAAGTAGAAGCCTGTGTACTAGTATAAGACTACACCAGTACAGGAAACATTGTAAAAAGAAGTTTCTAATTGAAAGAAGATAGAGACGAATTGTAGCAGGTGGTTTTCACCCACATTCGGTTTCCACCTTATATCTTGTGTTCTTATGTGTGACTGCCTATTCTATTTTACTATTCCTGGTTATTGTTTATATGATTTGATGCACAGAGTAATGATCAACATCTGAAGAATAGTTTGAATTTCAAGTCTGCTAGTTATACGCTAGTTTCCTTAACTGCAATTGCGCACATACACGTCTTTTATTAACTAAACTAGCGTATAGAAATCTGATTGTAAAATGAAAAATAATTGACCTGATAATACTGATTCACCCCCCCTCTCAGTATTATTTCCAACACAAAGAAGCTATATAATTGGATTAGACAGATTGATGTTTATTGCAGAGTGCAGAGCATTGATTCAGACAGTAGTAAGATTTAGCTGGCCAGCCTACGCCTTGGAGGCACTGCCTTGGTATGGTGGGAAGGCAAGACACAAGCTGACATGAAGAAGTATGGTAAGATTCCTTCTATCTAGAGTGAATTTGTTTATGCAATTCAAAAGCAATTCTATCCACTAGCCTATATGTTGCAAGCCATGATGAGCTGACAAACTCTTCGACAATTGAAAGGGAAAAGTGTACAAAGTTACGCTTAAGAATTTAGGAAAAGAGATTTGATTCTAGGAATTTCTTTAGACTCACCTGAAACTCCGCTGAAGTATATAGGTGGTCTACACAACTACTTAAGAGATATAATTCTCATGTTTAATCCCACTAGCATAGATGAGGTATCGGTTCAAGCTACACATCTAGAGGCTAGAGGCATGATGATGAACACTACCGGATTCTGCATCGGGAGCTAAAACCCAAGAAGTACGAGGGCAAGAAGAAGAAGACTATTGCAGCTATACAAAAGGATTTGGGGTCAGACTCAGGAGATGAAACAACAATTATAGCCACAGGTATAAAAACTAAAAATTCTGAAGCATCTACTAGTAATTCTGCACAATCTACTGATAATGAAAAAAATGAGAGGAAAAGACATGAGATTTTTCATATTAGAGTTATTTCCAAGCATCAAAAGATTGACACTTTGTTTGATAGTGGCTCACAAGTGAATTTAATTTTTGAAGCAATTGTAAAGAAGTTGGGATTACTAACCACACCTCACAAAAAGCCACATCCATTAAGTTGGTTATGTGATAAAGCACAACTACAAGTGACTAGACAATGTAAACTTAGGTTTTCTTTTGGGTCAACATTTGTAGATGAGGTTGAGTTAGATATTGTTCCCTTGGATATATGTGGAATTGTTTTAGGGAGTCCTTACTTGTATGATAGAAAAACTATTTTCTATAGAGCTGAAAACAAGTATCAACTCGTTAAAGATGGAATTGAATATATTGTAAGAGCTCACAAACTCAAGAATAATTATACTCTCATAAACTCAGGGCAGATGAAAAGAATTCTAAATTCGTGCAAACAATTTTTATTAATGGTTGTAAAGGAAAAGAAACCTGATAAAACCAATGTATTTGAGGGCTGTAATGCTAAACAACAAGCTGATTTAGAAAAATTTATTTCAGAATATGATATACTATTTCAAGAACCTAAAGGTCTGCCACCCAAAAAGGAAATAGTACATGATATTAATTTGCAGCAAGATGCTCCATTTCCTAACATCGGAATGTATAGGTTGTCCGCTTTAGAGAATGCAGAAATCAAGAAGCAGGTACAAGAGCTGCTCGACAAAGGGTTCATAAGACCTAACACATCACCTTGTGGGTCTCCAATTGTCTTGGTGATAAAGAAAGATGGCTCATGGAGAATGCATTGATTACTGAGCATTGAATAAAATAACTATCAAAAATCGTTATCCCCTTCCTCGCATAGATGATCTATTAGATTAGTTGAAAGAAGCTGTTTATTTTTCCAAGTTGGACTTGTATAGTGGCTACCATAAGGTCAGAGTTGCAGAGCAAGATGCATGGAAGACTACTTTCAAAATAAAGTAGGGATTGTATGAGTGGTTGGTTATGCCTTTTGGCTTAACTAATGCTCTTGCGACTTTCATGAGAATAATGAATGATGTACTCAAACCTTTCATTGATGATTTTTTCATTGTATATTTGGATGACATTCTTATATTTAGTAGAACATGGGAAGAACATTTAAACCATGTCAAGTAGACTCTAGATGTTTTGAAAAAAGAGAACCTTTATGTTAAGCTCGCAAAATGTGAATTTGGCAAAATATCTTTGAATATTTGGGTCATATTGTAAGGGGTGGTGAATTGAAGATAGATCCCTCTAAGGTTGCAGTCATTGTAAACTAGCCTAAACCCAAATCTGCTACAGAAGTTAGAAGCTTCTTAGGAGCAGCACAGTATTGGAGAAAGTTTATTTCTAACTTTTCCTTGATTTCAGCTCCCTTACATGCTTTAACAAGATTGAACAAGGTGTTTCAGTGGGGAGGCAAATAGAAAAAAGCCTTCGACACCTTAAAATAAAAGATTAGTACAGCACCAGTACTAGCATTGCCTGATCTTCAGAGACCATTTGAGATTGAAACGGATGCCAGTGACTATGCCATGGGAGTAGTGTTGATGCAACACAGTAAACCCATATGTTATCATTCTGAGACATTTAATTCTGGAGTAGTTAATTATCCCACATATGATAAAGAATTGTATGCATTAGTACAGAGTGTGAAAAAGTGGAAACATTATTTAATGGGCAAAGAGACAGTTATACATATTGACCATCAACCACTTCAATATTTGCACTCACAAACTAAGTTGCAGCAATCAAGGCACTATAGGTGGATGGGTTTTCTACAACAGTTTCATCTTGTCATCAGATATAAAAATGGCATACATAATAAAGTTGCAGATATGTTGTCTAGACCAATCATAAATGCATCCACTATACTTAAGCATAATTCAGTATTGCATGAAATCTACATTGAACAATATGCTCAAGATATAGATTTTAAGGATGTATATGCAACTTTAAGTCATGGCAAACAAGTAGAAGAATTGTATTATCATGTTAAGGACCAACTCTTGTATCATTTGGGAAAGTTATGCATTCCTCAAACAGAAAGAGTAAAGATAATTCGAGAAGCACACAGTTCTCTAATATTAAGTCACTTTGGTGTAAGTAAAACAGTTGCACAGCTGCAAAGATTTTGTTATTGGCCAAAAATGAATGAGACAGTTTCTAGATATGTAAGAGGGTGTACCATGTGTGCTAAAATCAAGCCCAACAATAGAAAATTGGGCTTGTACACTCCACTACCAGTTTCTTCTCATCCTTGGGAAAGTGTTTCTATGGACTTCATTGGGGGGTTGCCTAAATCGAGAAAAGGTCATGAATATTTATATGTTGTTGTGGATAGGTTCAACAAATGTGTATTTTAATACCCTGTAACAAATTGATTATAGCTGAACAAACTACAAAGTTGTTCTTTCAACATGCATGGGATCATTTTGGATTACCCACTTCCATTATTTTTGATCGAGATACTCGATTTGTTGGGAACTTTTGGTCAAGTTTGTGGGAATTGATGGACACCAGACTTAAGAAGAGCACAAATTTTCATCCGCAAATAGATGGCGAAACAAAAGTGGTCGACAGGACAGTGTTCTAGTTTCTTAGAGGTTATTGCAGCAAGCATCCCAAGTTTTGGGATGAACATTTATGTTATGTGCAACATGCTTACAATCGAGCTAAACATTCTTCTACACAAAGATCTCCTTTTGAGACCTGTTTTGGTTTCACACCAAGGTCTCCCTTGGATTTTGTCTTTGGTAAAGGCATAGCAGTTGATGGACACAATGACGTGGACAAGGCAACCAAGTTCATCGAACAAATCAAAGATATTCACCAGGCAGTATAGGAACAACTGGAAAAGAGCCAAGCCAAGTACAGGGCAAGGCATGATAAGCATCAGACTGAGCATAGTTTCCAAGTTGGTGATCAAGTTTGGTTTTATATCAACGAAGACAGAATGCAAGGTGAAGGTAAGACGCTGAAGCCAAAAAAGTATGGATCTTTCAAGATACTTGAGAAAATTGGTAACAATGCTTTTCGCCTTGATTTACCAGCTTACATGCACATCTACTCAGTTGTTAATGCAAACATCTTGAGACTATTTGAACCTTCATTGATTGAAGATCCCGAAGAGAAGAGTCAGTTCCCTTCTATTGATGACCTGTTACCTGAATATCTCAATGAGTTGTAGGAAGATACAGTTCTAGATAGGAAGGTGAGAACTACTCGTAGGGGGAATGTTGAGTACCTTATGATTGGACTGAAAGGCTCAAAACCAAGCAATGCAAGATGGATAAAAATTGAGCAGGTGAGGAAATTGTATCCTCATTTGTTTGGTGCTTAAAAACCAGCTTTTGGTGGTCCAAAAGCTTTTTTAGTGGGAAGGCCGTGAATCGAATTGGATCCTAGAACACTCTGTAAGTTTTCATGAACTCTTTCCATTATGCCAAATTCAAGTCTTAAAAGGATCGAGCTATTATAAGGAATCCTTGTGACAGTTGTATATTGTGACCAGCGTGGAGCAACGAGGACCCTTGGTTAAGCGCGCAGACCGAGGGACCGTGGTAATGCGCATTGGGGCAAACTGGAAAAACTTGGAGCCAGATCAGAGAATGAGAGAAGATTCTAATAGTGCTAATCGCATATCACAGGGAATCCCCCTCAGTGAAGGAAGGCCTCGAAGCGCCCGGACCCGAAAATGTTATAAAACGTAGAAAAGTATCAGTTTCAGTTCTAGCGGAGCAGGATTCCACAAAAGCCAGGAAGGATATCGGAAGGGCCTTGAGGCAGTAAGGGGTTTAGACCACCACTCGATGCCAAATAGTGAGTGACATGCATCCAGTGGAGGAGAGATAAAACCACACATATTGGACGGGTAACTGTCGAGCTAATTATCCGCTTGATATGCATGATGACCGTAGGATCTAGGGGGGTCCAGATCAACGACAGAGGTGCGTCCCGATGAATGACTGGATTTGATAGATGATAAAGCAAGATTATATGGGATTTGAAGTTCGGTATGGACGATTTGTTGGTAGGGATTCTTATTTCGCCGCAATCTCGGAGAAAACGAAAATAATGACTGTTCAAACATTTCCAAGAGAACTGATACTCAATTTGTTACTAAAAAGGTGGCCACCTCCCTATGAAGCGTTACACAGTGATGATGACACAGAACAAAGGAATTCAAATGGATAGAGAGGCAGGAGAACCAGAGTGCCGGGAAGTGAAAATGAACAGTGAGAAAGCAAATTAGCTTTAAAGCTATGAATTGACAGAAACAAGGAAAGGAATGAGTTATTCAATGCAGAAAGCCAAGAGCAGAGAACGGAGAGAAGAAGCCGAGCTGACCTATAGGCAACATCGAGCCAGATAGAGTCAGAGAGAGCCTATGTACTCTAGAGAGGGCTTGAGAGTTTCAAGAAAACTCCTCTGTACTTACCTGTCATGTATGAGTCTCAAATTGGGCTCATACTACTGTGACCAATAGAGGTCGAGTTTTAGTAAGGAGAGTCTGTGTACTCCAGAGACTTAGGGGATCCAAGTCCAGCCCTACTGATTTATATCTGTTGAGTGAGACTCAAATTGAGCTCACTTTTGTAAAAACTCTGCTTTGAAAACATAATAGAGAGGCCACCACTGAAGGCTGGACTAGAAGACATAGCCCAGGAGCATTGGGTGAACTCCTTATTAAAATTGTTTTGTTTACATGTTTTACTGTTATGTTTTCTCTAACTGCTTCAGTGTCTATGTATTTTGAAATCATATCAATCTGTTGCATAAAGTAACATAGGCACCTCCATGCAAATGAGTCTGTAATACCTTTAATTCTTTGTCCTGGATAAATTCTAGATCACTCACTAAGGCTATATTTTCCTCATCATCTTGCTTCGATGAGGATCCATCTCTAGTGCTTCTTCTTATTTCCTCCTGCATCAAATCCGACCAAAGTCGTTCCCAATCTGGTAGTTTTTTTCTTCCATTAACCAAGTCTTGGTAGCTATGCCAGCTCTTAGGAAGACCAGGAGTGCAAGACTCACCATGTCATCATCTATGGTCGTGCTCCCTACACTTCCAAGCTCATCCCTACAGGTGGTGAGCTTGTTTAGATATGTAGAGATTGTGTCACCCTTTTCACACTTGATCTTACGAAGATTGTCTTTCAGCGTCAACTTCCTCTGATTACTACTATTTTGATATAAATCTTTCAATGTTTTTCACATCGAAAATGGTGTCTCCTTCCCATGGAGGCTCGAGACAATGTGGTCTCGAACTCCCTCCAGGAGGATTCTCCTTGCTCTAGCCACACATTTCTTCCATTCCGCCAGTTGAGTAGCATCAGTCGGATTTGGGACTTCTTAATCAATGAAGTCCTTTAGACCATTATCCTCTAATACTACCTCCATGTGATCCTTCCAGGCTATTAATTCGAGCTGCCATCAAGGGCATACTCGAGCCTTAAACCACTGAACACCATGGGTGAAATAGAGATGTGATAAGAACTCGATTTCTATATTCAGGAACCAAACTTCGAACTTCTCCTTCTTGTATATTGTTCTTAGCCTTGATCACCTTTGATCTAATACCATGTAAAAATTACCACTGTAGATGAACAGATTATGCAATATACTAAAACACAATACAAGATCTACTTCTACAACACTTTGCAGAAGCTTAATCGAATTGAGCAAGATCAAGAGAATACATAAAACTGAGAATGAGAAATCAATCACACATAACGCAGAAGATATAACCCTGGGAAAGCCTCAGCCTAAAACCCCAACTCTGTATTATCATACAAGTGGAAATCTTGTTCAAGTTACAAAAAGAATCAGCTCCCAAGCTATCCTTCTCTCTTTGCAATCAAACAATACAACTCACAGACTGAATAGACACTGTATATGTCCTCCTCAAGCCCTTCAAGCCTCTTATTTCCTTGTGCAATTTTTCTTGGGGTCCAATGATGTCACATGTGTGAATTGGTCTGATCATGCTCACTAAACCTAAAGAAGTAATTGTACAATCCTCAACGAAACAATTCCTTTTGAATGCAAGGAATATTCACAATTGAATATTCTATAAATTGATAATACACTACCCCTCCATCTGATCTCAATTGGGTCTCTGTCTGAACTGACATGCATGAGTTATTTATGAGAGAATATTTAGTTATCTGAAGTGCAGTAGTTACATGTATGAAAGCATTAACTAACTGAGCTTACATTAATTCAACAAACTGTTTGAATTAATATAACTGGACTTAACTTAGTTAACTAAGTCAACTAATTAAAACTCAATATTACAGCTTATCCCTATCTCTTTAACTGATGGATAAATTCCTCAATTAATGGAGAAATTGTTACATGTCCCCACATAGACTTCAAGTTTGATTTTCCTTAACTAATTAACTCAAGATGAATTAATTAATTATTTTACAAACCGCTGCTAAGATCAAATTCAACCTTTACTTCACTATTTTAGTTTAGGGACTGACTAAAATAGGAAGGTATCCTGAAATTCTATTTATAGAATGTTATTTTTAGCACTTCCATTTTTCCATCCATTGTTGCTAAGATCAACACTGGTTGAACTACTATTTATAGCAGTGCTATTTTTAGCAATTCTATTTGTAGCATTTCATGTTTCTATTTTCAACAGTAGGCACATGTAGCAGCCAAATGTCCAAGTGTCATGAGAAAAAACTATTAGAATATTAGATATAATAAACTAGCTATCTATCTAAGAAACCAACAATATATCAATATATAAATAAGAACAAAAAGAGAGCAAGAAAAAATAATACAACATATATATGTGGTTCACCCAATTGGGCTACGCCCACGGGAAGTTTGTCTTCTATTATCTCTAGAAATATCCTACAATCTTACAAAGAGAGAAACTACAAATAACCCAATACAGGGTAAGTTCCTCAGACAGAACACCAAAGGACACCGCTCACAAATAGATCACAGATCAATACACCAATATTGTCGACGTGGTTAAATCCCTTAAAGAGGGAAACAATCCACAGCCTGAGCCAACACGGCCACTTTAGGAAATTTATTAATAAAAGAATGAAAATTTACATAAGCTTCTCTCATGAACAGTTACCCTACAAATGACTCTCCATGCTCTTTAAATAGAGATCATGGACCAATAAGGTGTTAGGCCATGGATCAAGTGTCGGTAATACCGAGGAGAGAATGAACCATCGGATCACTACATATCGTGACCGTCAAATTGTAAGTTACAAAAGTACATAGTAAATAAACACACTTTACCTAACTCTACACTAGACCAAGTTATACTTAACTATTTCCTATGTGTCGAAATACCCTAACATCCCCCTTTAAGAACAACTTGGGATAGGATTGAAGGATGTACAAATATGACACAATAGGAGAAGGAAGGAGGCATTAGAGCCTATTCCTCCTTAGTGAAAAATTCTTGAAATCTGACCATAAATCGAAGTTTAGTAAACTTCGCCTCTGTGAGAGCCTTTGTAAAGATGTTTGCAACTTGATCATCTGTTGAAAAATATTGCACTTCAAGAACATGGTCGCAAATGACATTTCCGATGAAGTGCATGTGTAGTTCAATGTGTTTGCTATATTGATGTTGGACTGGATCTTTGCATAACTGAATGGTACTTTGATTATCACACCAAAGTGTAGTCAGATGCTGCTGATGAAAGCCAAAATTTGACAGGATCTGACAAAGCCACAGGGATTCCTTACTAGCTTCTACGGCACCATGATACTCTGCTTCTGCTGAAGAAAGAGAAATGACACTTTGTTTCCTGCAAGCCCATGTAATAGGTCTTGAACCAAGAGTGAACACATAACCTGCAACTTCCGATCATCAGGGTCACCATCAGAATCAGTGAAACCAACCAATAGAGGAGATGCTTTTGCATTGTAATGAATCCCAAACTGAATTGTACCTCGAACATAACGAAGTATTATTTTAGCTGCTTTCCAATGACTTTCATGTGGGTTTTGCATAAATCGAGCAATAAGGCCAACAACAAAGGAAAGGTCAGGACGAGTATGGGTCAAATACAAAAGTTTTCCTACAAATTGACGATATAAGGTAGCATCAACTTCAGCGGAAGTACAAGTGACTGAAATTTTGGCTCCAGACTGAAAGGGAGAAGGGGTTGGCTTACAGTCTTCCATGTGAAAGTGGTGTAGAATATCACATGCATACTTGGACTGGGAAAGGGAAATACCTTCCTTGGATTATAAGACTTGAAGACCAAGAAAATAATGCAAGTGTCCTAAGTCTATCATTTCAAACTTCTTTTTAAGGCTGGACTGCAC
The DNA here is from genome assembly GCA_000404065.3 of Pinus taeda. Taxonomy (NCBI): domain Eukaryota; kingdom Viridiplantae; phylum Streptophyta; class Pinopsida; order Pinales; family Pinaceae; genus Pinus; species Pinus taeda. Next base: position 149,811 of record APFE031684027.1, read on the forward strand.
ATGGCTTATAAGTTTGGGATCACTACCAGTAAGGATAAGATCATAAACATAAAGAACAAGAATGATAAGAGATTTTCCCACTTTCTTGGTGTAGACAGTATTGTCAGAATGACAGCTAGAAAATCCAGTTTCTAAAAGAAAGCTATCCATTTTGGCATACCAAGCCCAAGGGGCTTGCTTGAGACCATAAAGGGATTTCTTAAGCCGACATACAAGGCTAGAGTCTATTTGTATGAAGTCAGTAGGTTGTTCCATATAGATTTCTTCATGTGAATCCCCATGTAAGAAGGTAGATTTAACATCCATCTAATGGAATTCCCATTTGAAAGAGGCAACAAGGGAAAGAACAAGGCGGATAGAGTTCATTTTGGCAACAGGGGAGAAGGTTTCAGTATAGTCAATGCCTTCAACTTGTGAAAACCCTTAGCAACAAGACAAGATTTATGTTTATCAACTTTTCCATGTGGTCCATACTTGGTTCTGTAAATGCATTTGCATCTAACAAGTTTTTGTCCCTTTGGAAGGGGAACAAGATCCCATGTATCATTTGCCAATAATGAACGATATTCTTCATTCATAGCTGCGTCCCAATTTGGATGGCCTGGAGCTTCTGCAAAGGTGTCAGGATAATAATTAGCTGAAGCTTGAGCTAGTAAAGAAGAGTCTCTATCGAACAGAGAACGTGTACGTCACTGATTTGTAGGATCATCGACAAGAGCACCTGCTGCATCTCGAGTAGCACAAACCAATTTTGGAAGCCGAGGAGCTGAAGGAGGATCCTGAGAAGGTGGGGGAGGATTGTCATCCTCATTGTCATCATTTGAAGAAGAAATATTTTCAGAAGTAGAAGGGATAGAGAGAGGTGGCACATTTGTTGAACTAGGCTCATAGGCCGATATATTTTCAGCAAACTTTACATCTCTTCTAATGATAACATTTTTGGACTTAAGTGGAATAAGTCTGTATCCTTTGACATCTTCAAAATATCCAACAAAAATATATTTTTCACTCTTAGGTTCTAAAGCTTTAGGTTTCTCATCTGGAATATGGGCCCATGCTTCACTTCCAAAAACGCGAAAGTGACTTACATTTGGTTTAATTGAGCTCCATGCTTCTTCTGGAGTGATATTCTTTAAAACCTTAGTAGGAGTGCGATTTATTATGTAATTTTCACAGTTAATTTCTTCTGCCCAAAAATTAAGACTAAGTCCTTTCGATTGAAGCATACAATTAGCCATTTCTCTTAAGGTGTGATTCTTCCTTTCAGCTACACCATTTTGTTGTGGAGTATATGGAACAATATGTTGCAATTGAATTCCATTCCCAGTGCAAAAGTTGATGAATGTGTTGTTAACATACTCTCTTCCATTATCAGATCTTAGCTTAAGAATTTGATGTCCATATTGTTTTTCAACAAAGGAATTAAAGGCCAAGAACATGTTAAATACTTCACTCTTGAGTTTTAAGAAGTATACCCAAGTGTGTTTGGAGAAATCATCAATGAAAGTTAAGAAATACTTGTAGCCAGAGAATGAAACAACTGGAAGTGGACACATAAATCACTATGCACAAGTTGTAAAGGGGCTGAGGCGTGCCAAGAGGCACATTTTTCAAAACTGTCCTGATGATGTTTTCCAAGTACACATCTGGAACAAACACCATCTCTACAAGATTCCACTGGAAGACTTGTCGCCATATTTTCTTTACATAGATTCTGAAGGGAGCGATAGTTTAAGTGACCAAATTTTTCATGCCAAAGTTTGCTCACTTCATCATTATGAGCAACAAATACTGAGGGAAGATTTAATGACCCAAATTTGTTAAACTTATACAACCTTGTAGAATCATCACCAATTCCAGTAGCTAAAATCTGTCTGGGATATCTTAGGTCCTTAATTAAAACATTGTGAGGTGAAAATTCAATGATTTTACCATCACCTGAATGAGTTATTTGATATACAGATAGAAGGTTGCAGGATAAGGTTGGAACACATAATACATCATTGAATTGACCATTGTCTAGATAAACAGTTCCAGTCCCTACAACACGAAGAGATCTATCATCACCAACATATATATTTTTGGTGTTACAATCATTTAAAGAAGAAAACATGGCTTTATTTTTGGCCATGTGATAAGAAGCTCCAGAATCAATGAGCCACTCATGAGAATGAGAAGAAGAAGATACATTTAGTGCATATCAGACCAAGATGCTTGACAAACCACATGCAGAAAGTGCTATTCCCTGAAGATGAAATTGAAGTTGTTGAGTGCTCCAAATGGATGTTATGCTTCTTCTCATTGCTGCTTCTAAGGCTTTCCATCTTCTTAAAGCATTTGGGTTCAAAGTGGCCATCTCAATTACAAAAGTGGCAATGTCTATCAGTCTTCTTCCCTTTTGTTTTTATTTGCCTTATCATTTTGTTGAAATGATTTTTCATTTTGAGACTGAAATGGCTTAGGACCCTTGTTTGGTTTAGGACCATTCTTTCTAGGATATGACTTCTTAGTATTCTTTGAATTTGGATGTTGCTAGGTGGCTAAGGCTTTCTTAGAAGAGTTTCCAAGATTAAGAAGACCAAGATGTAAGAGTTTTTCTTCTTCTCTTATTAAAGAATCACAAAAGGCATCAAAGGAAGGGGATTTGTAGTCTTGTCCTTGAGAAATGAAGGCTTCTCTTGTAGAATGGAAGGTGGAAACAAACATAGAGTAGGCTAGTCTCAACTTAGTAAGAATGGAATAGATAAGGTTATCGTCTTTTTTCTTAACCTTGAAACCTTCCAAGAGAAGTCTAAGGGTCTTGAACTTGGATAAAAAATCTTCAATGGAAGAAAAATTTTTGGGGTCCAATGTAAGCAACTCATTTTTGAGTTGATGGACTCTAAGTTCATTTTTAATTCCAAAAACCTTAGTGATTTGTTTCATTTCTTCATTAGGAGTATCAAGTTCTGCGATATGGAATCTAAGGTCTGGAGAAATAGACATCCCTATCAACCCACGTGCTTGATCTTGCCTATTTTCCCATTTGGCTGCCTTATCTTCATCTTTCGGCGGTTTCTTGGCATGAGGCTATTCTGTAAAGACCTTTACTTCTAAGTAAATCCATAATGTAGGACCACCATTGGAAGTAGTTGGTGCTGTCAAGAATAACTTGGCATGGACTTTCCATTTTAATAGAAACTGAAGCTATAGATGATAAAACTAAGTGTTCCAATGGAAATATCTCGAAAAATTAGGTTGATTAAAAGAAAACGGCTCGTAAAACGAATTTCAGATGAAGAAGTTATGGCTTTTTGAATAAGAGTTGTTGAAGATGCCAACGAAGTGCGGGAATGTGCATAAATGAATGACAATGTTATATTTAAAAAAAAAATCCACCCCCTTTCCAAAGTTAATCTACTTAGCTCAACTAAAAGATTTATCCAGAAACTAAATATTTTCCTCAATGTATCTAATTTTCCGAGATCACACTAAGGTGCGGCGGAAAAGAGCATATGCATTTTTGTTTCTGATTTGCCCAAATCACATAGAGTCACGGGGAAAAGAGCATATGTAGAAATGAAAGGTATAGATCTGGTAATGAAAAAAAATAAGAGCTAAATAAACTGAAATAAATAGAGAGAAAATAACTAAAAACTGCAAATAAACATTGTATACCTCCAGCTCTTAAAAGTGACGTAGCTAGGGCTACCGAAAACCTTTTCGCATCAAACAAAAGGGGTTACTCATTGGAACAGATGCTCCTAACACAATAGAGTAGTCGTCTTGGCCCGAAAGTAGTCAGTAACAGTATATCTAGGAAACGACAGTTGGATGCAGTTATACTGGCTTCAAATTTGGATCACCGACGGATGCGACTCTCAAATAGCTCTGATACCATGTAGGAATTTACAGGCTAAGTTCCTCAGACATAACATCAAAGGACATTTCTCACAAACAGATCACATATCAATACACCAGTATTGCTTACGTGGTTAAAACCCTCAAAGAGGGAAATAGTCCACGATCTGAGCCAATGCGGCCACATCACACAATTTATTAATAAAAGAATGAAAATTTACATAAGCTTCTCTCATGAACAGTTACCCTACAAATGACCCTCCATGCTCTTTAAATATAGATCATGGACCAATCAGGGGTTAAGACATGGATCAAGTGTCGGTAATACCGAGGAGAGAATGAACCGTCAGATCACTACATATTGTGACCGTCGGATTGTAAGTTACAAAAGTACATAGTAAAGAAAAAAACTTTACCTAACTCTACACTAGACCAAGTTATACTTAACTATTTCCTATGTGTCGGAATATCCTAACAACGAAAGCAACAGTAGGCACATGTAGCAACCAAATGTCCAAGTGTCATGAGAAAAAATTGTTAGAATATTAGATCTACTAAACTAGCTATCTATCTAAGAAACCAACAATATATCAACATATAAATAAGAACAAAAAGAGAACAAGGAAAAAGAATACAACATATATACGTGGGTCACCCAATTGGGCTATTCCCACAGGAAGTTTGTCTTCTATTATCTCCAGAAATATCCTACAATCTTATAAAGAGAGAAACTACAAATAACCCGATACAAAGAACAATATGATGTGAGCACAGGATAAGATGTGATGGTATCAAAAAATAGTATCTTTTTAAGAGGCTCCATTGACCCTATTATATGCCCAGAGATGTTGAGGAATTACTCTCACATATTAAATGTGGGATAATATAATTCTCCAAAATAATACCTCTTTATATAATAAATGGATACAAGAGTATACTATGCCATAATAAATATGGGATATAATGTATTACTCTTTTACATAAGATTGTGGACAACTTCCGACATAATACAAAGACATTATTACCTTCCAAGGAATATAATATATTCCAACACTCCCCCTTAATAATGGTTGGGAGAAGGGCCCATCGTAACACTAAGGAAGGAAAGAGTCATTACTACTCCCCCTCGATGAAAACTTCCCTCATCCCAAGAAAATAACAAAGATGCACATACTTCACTTCTATCAAGGATTTGGTGAAGATATCGGCTATCTGCTTCTCAGTAGGACAATACTCGAGAGAAAGAATACCATCAACGAAAAGACCTCAAATATAATGAGCATCAAGGTTGATATGCTTCGTCTTGGAGTGATATATTGGATTATAAGCAAGCTGAATTGCACCCTAATTTTTACATTTCAACGCAGTGGATGATTTTGGAACCAGACCAAGATTGGTAAGAACATGCTATAACCAAACGGATTCTTTAGATGCTTCTTTGGCTGTTCTATACTCTGCTTCACATGAAGATAAATAAAGAGTCTTTATCTTCTTGCTCCACAAAGAGATCAGATCTAAACCAAGTTGAAATATGTAACCAACAGTTGATCGGCGATAAGAACTGTCACTTGCCCAATCAGAATATGTATAACTAGAGAGTAAAATTGTAACACTGCTCGAATAAAATATACCATAATGCAATGTCCCCTATAAATATCACAAACTTTTCTTAGCTTCCTGCCAATGAATTTCACGAGGTTGCTGCATGAATTGAGAAACCATATTGACCGCAAAAGAAAGATCTTGTTTGCTGTGAGTTAAATATATCAAACTGCTAATGAGCTAACGATAAAGAGTAGCATCAACCAGTGGAGTGGTACACTCAATAGTTAACTCTACATTAGATTGAAATGACGTAGGAGCAGGTTTACAATCACTCATATGGAAACGAGCCAATAAATATGTCGCATATGTAGGCTAAGAGAGAAAAATACCAACGTCCATATGCCCGATCTGAAGACCCAAGAAATAGTGCAATGTACCAGGATTTGTCATCTCAAACTACTTCTGAAGAGAATTTTTCATATCTTGAATTAATACAAGCTGGCTGCTAGTGATAATTAGATCATCCATATATGAAACAATAATGAGGACATTATCACCAAAGTTCTTAATATACAGATTTGGATTAGATATACAACGTTTAAAACCATTATTTAAGAAATATGCTTCAATTTTATCACACCAAGCCCTAGATGCTAATTTGTGTAATTTGCAAACTAAACTTGAGGATTCAATAGAAATAAAACTAGGAGGCTTTTGCATATAAATTTCTTCAGTAAGATCACCATTTAAAAAGGCACTTTTAACATCCATTTGATGAATTTCCCACTTATAAGATGCAACAAGTGATAAAATGGGTCTTATTGTGTTCATTGTAGCAATAGGAGAAAAAGTTTCATTATAATCAATATCTTCAAGTTGATTTAAACCTTTTGCAACTAATATAGCTTTATGCTTTTTGATCTGTCCTTCTGTAGTGAACTTAATTTTGGAACCCATTTAACCAATTAAATTCTTTTCTAAAGGAAGAGGAACAAGAGACCAAGTCTTATTTCTCAAAAGAGATTCATATTCAATAGACATAGCTTGTTCCCAATGAGGCTTACCCTTAGCTTGAGCATAAGTAGTAGGATCATCTATGGCCAAAACTTTGGTATAAGAGCAAATTTAGATCTAGTTCGACGAGTGTCAGAAGGATTTCTGACCTCACTACTTGCAGATTCAAGAGTTTTCTGAGCCCAAACATGAAGAGTAGAAGGAACAGGAGTCACTTCAAGAGCTTCATGAGTTCAGGTGGAATACTTGAGGGAGAGGAAGAATCAAGATCAATAAGAGTCACAAAACTGGAAGAAGGAGTAACAGGAATAGGAGTAACAGGTGGTATTGGTAAATTCAGGGTAACAAAAGATTCTACAGACTCAGGTGGGGAAGAGACTTCATGAAATTGAAGATACCTTCTGATTATGACACTTTTATTAGAAGGATCAAACAACCTATAAGCCTTGGAATTCTCATCATAACCAATGACATTCACTTGTGAGATTTGGGTTCTAACTTTTTCCATTTTACATCAGGAATATGAGCCCAACATTCACAACCAAACACCTTAAAATTACTAATATCCGGTTTGTGTCCATTCCATTTTTTCTTAGGGGTAACATGCTTAACAACTTTAGTAGTAACTCTATTTGTAATAAAATTAGCACAACAGATGACTTCAACACAAAATTTCTTATGTAGTCCTTTAGAATAAAGCATACATCTAGCCATTTCACCTAAAGTTCTATTTTTCCTTTTAGCAGCACCATTTTGTTGAGGTGTGTAAGGAACAGTGTTTTGATGTTGAATACCATGTTTAGATAAATATGCATCAAATTATTACTTAACAAATTCCCCCCCATTATCAGATCGGAAGGTTTTAATACTCTTATCAGATGCATTTTCAACCATGGACTTAAATTCTTGAAATTTTACAAATGTTTCACTTTTATTTCTCAAAAAATAAACCCAAGATTTTTCTACTAAAGTCATAAATAAAGGTAAGAAAATAAACTGCATGAGATATTGAAGGAACTTCAAGAGGACCGCAAATATCACAATTAATTAATCGCAAACGTGCTTTAACATGCCAGGCTTTACCTTTATCAAACATTTCTCTATGATTTTTACCAAGAACACATCCTTCACAAACACCAGCAATAGAAGAAATATTAGGCAAACCATGAACCATTTTAGTTAGCATTTTCATTTTACCATAATTCAAGTGACCCAATATTTCGTGCCATAATTGACTTAGTTCATCAATATGAGAAACATAGGAATAAAAGGATTGTCTCTTAGTTGAATTAAAACCAACAAATTTGTATAAACCAATTGTATGATCAACATTGCCCAAAGAGACTACTTTGTAATTTCGGTTGATATCTTTAAGAACATATTTATCAAGCCACGCTTCAAATTTAAAACCTTTTTGACATGCATGATAAATAGAAAGTAAGTTGATGGGCATGTTTTGAACATGAAAAACATTTTCCAATTTACCATTAGCAACATTAATATTACCAGAACCAACTATGGAAAGTTGTTTACCATCACCAATAGAAAATTTATGAGATGAGTGCTTATTAGTGTCATACGATGTAAATAAAGAAACATTACCAGTCACATGTTCAGAAGCACCAGAATCCATTGTCCATTCCACACTAGAAGAAGAATTGCTAGAAGAAATAATAGATGCAAATAAAGCTACTTGAGGTTCATTTCACCTTGTCTTGAAGCAATCAACCTTTCTTGCTCATTTCTCAACCCTTTACAAAAATCATCAAAAGTAGGTTTCGTGGTACTTTAAGAAAATTTAAGAGCCCTATTCCTAGTTTGGATGAACATGTCAAAACAAGATGACAAATTGTTTTCTACAAGAATGATAAGAGCAATGTTTGTCTTCTTGTAATATTTACCACAATTTTTTAACCTTTCATTTAATGTTTTCAATTTAGCAAGATATAATTCTAATCTATCAAAATTAGTAGGATCTAGCTCATGAATCTTATTTTCAAGGTAATAAGTAGAAACATCATCAAATTTATCAAATAAAGAAGCAAGAATTATCCATACCTCAACCGGGTTGTCTTCTGCCTCAATACTCACCTGAAGACTATCTAAAATTGTTTGACCAATGAGCCATCTTGATTGATCAAACTTTTCTTCCCATTTAATCAAGGCTTGAGCATTTGTAGGTTTCTTGTGTTCACCATTAACCAACCTCCATAGACTTTTACCCCTAAGAACGCCAATCATTTTCCTTTTCCATGCAAGATAGTTAGAACTGACAAGTTCAGGAATAAAAGCTACTTCTGAAGTCATAATGTTAGAAATTTTTACAAGAAATATAAACCAAAATGAAAGAAGTTACAAGAGGAAAAGTTGATAGAAAACTGCAAATTTCTGCAGTTCATTCTGTTGTCACCATAAAACTTGAAAAAAATATCAATCTTAAATCAGCAATAATTTTTCTTCTGGTACTCTGTTTGAGCTGATTTTGTTTTTTGAAATTGGGTAGCTCAGCAAGAGGAACCCACCTATCTAATTTGTTTTGGGAACTTCTGCACAGAAGGTAACATATTTGACCAAAAACATTGGGTGTCAAAACAAAAAAAACTTGAAATGCTCCAAACGCTGATTATAACAAGTTTTTGGAAATGGCGCAGCCACTTTGCATCCACCTATGTGGCCAAAATTCTGATATGGACCCTCGGTCCTCCAATCTTCTGCCTTACAAAAAAGGACCAAAAACTAGACGAAAATCACAGATCTTAAAACCAGAAGATATATCTCCTTGAGGAGAATCCAAAAACCATATAAATCTTACAAAAAAATAATCAAGAGCCAGTTGAAAAAAAAAAAAATCTATAAAAAACTATATAACAAAGTGAGGGTTATGAGAAAAAAAACTCAAATATGTAGAAGCATGCCCTGATCTGAAGAGAAGCCTAATGGAAACCATATGGAAAGCAAATCCAAAAAAAGTAATGAGTGCTCGGGTAATAAAAAATGAAGATACACGTTGATGGTTAAATTCAAAGAATATTCTAGATCATAGTAGCCATGGCTCTGATACCATGTTAGAATATTAGATCTAATAAACTAGCTATCTATCTAAGAAACCATCAATATATCAACATATAAATAAGAACAGAAAGTGATCTGGATTTAAACAGGAACGCAACAAATTACATATATAACCATAAATACAAAGATGCAGTAGAAATAACACTTCATTTCATTAATATCAAATATTGAAATATGCTTACAAACATAATGGAAATAAGATTAGCTTGGACGATGGTATCTTATCTCTGAGAAGAGATGTGGCGGCTAGATGCCTATGAACTGTGTCACAATGAGGCTCAAAAGCCTATTTATTATTGAGAAACAATGGAAAACCCTAAACATCCAAAAGCCTAACCTTAGGAGATGAAGCGTCAAACTATGGGCCCCGTTTGGGTAAATTGGTACATCAACTTCCCGGGGTTGTAACTTTGGCATACGATCTAACTCGTTAGAAATATTTATCCGAGGACTACAACGTTTGAATGACCATCCTAGTCAACGACCCCAATTTTCCCAAAAATTATCGTTTAGGGCCTCAAAATGGCTTCGGAAGTTCAGGAACAGAAAAATTGCAAAAAAATAGTAAATTGTGCTACAAATAAGGAAACTAAAAAAGTGAAAGAAACAATGGTGGGGGTCCAAGTGGAATAGGCGGGTGGCCACGAATATCCACCTGGATCATTCCTCCCCCCTTAGGAAGCAATGGTCCCCGTTGCATTGAGTTCCTCCATGACATGAGGAAACTTTTGTTGAACTTGGTCCTTGGTGAACCACCTGCCCTGGTGAAGGAGTTGGCCTGCTTTGACAACTCGATATAGTTGGATCCTTTGTTGTCAGGTGTTCTTGATTTGCGTGTCCATGATTTGATCAGTTGTGTCTTATTCCATGCAATCTAGATTTAACTCTGTAGGTGTGAGCTGTTCTGCAATGTTTGATGTGTCTAGCAATGGTGGGAAGTATGGTCAAAGGCAGTCCACATTGAACACTGAATGCAGGCCAAGGAATGGGGGAATGTTGAGCTCAAAGGCATTGTCTCCCACATTTTTGGTAATGGTGTAAGGCCATATTAGAATGGTTGGAGTTTCTGATAGGCTTCGATAAGGCGTTCCTTTTGCAAATGCAACCAGACTTTGTTGCCCAACTGAAATTTGTGCGGCACCCGATGTTGATCATATCTCTTCTTGTACTTGGCATTTGATTTCTCCATAATGTTGTGCACCTGTTGGCGAATATGTTGGATGTGCTAAATGAAGTTGTTTTCCTTATCAACTTCGGACTAGAAATGAGTTGAATCTGCTTGAGTAGCTACAAATGGTATGGCCACATCAATGGGACATAGTGGTTGGAATTCAAAGCCCACCTAAAAAGGGTTGTAGCCATTCGAGCTGTGGAGAGCACAATTATAGCTATGTTGGACATAAGGGAGGCTCTCATTTCATGTGCATGGATGCTTTGATTTGTACATGCACAAAATGTGTACAATCATCTTGTTGATGACCTATGTCTGGCCATCAGTTTGGGGATGGAAAGTTGTGGACTTAGTGAGCTTGGTGTCCAACATCCACCAGATACTAGACCAAAATGTATTGAGGAATATATTGTCCTGATCTAAGATGAGAGATTGTGGGATCCCAAAGTGTACCCACATTCGCTCAAAGAAGAGTTTAGTAATGGCTTTTGTTGTGACATTCTTCTTGTAGGACGCCATAATGGCCATCTTCGAGAATCTATTGACGACCACAAAAACATAGTCGTTGCCATGCTTAGTAGAAAGAACGCCCAACATGTAATCCATGGAGATGGATTCATAAGGTCAGCTAGGGATAGGCATCAGAGTATAGAGGCCTTGATTCTTGATGGTTGGTTTGGAAATGGCATAGACAATGCAGGATTTGATGTACTTCCCAACATCCTATCGAAGATTCGACCAATAGAAATACGTCTGCAATACTGGCATCATTTTCTCAACCCCGAAATGCCCAACAACTCGATTGTAGTGTGCTTCCCAAATCATGTTGGCGCACTCGCTTGAAGGAACACAAAGGTGTCCCAGGTGGCATAGCAGGGCATCCTGGAGGTGAAAATATGGAACTTCCTAACCCTCCAAGAGTGTCTGGTATGTGTGGCCCAATTGTGGGTCACTTTTGTAGATAAGTGGCCAATCAGAAGCCTTGTGCCCACAAGAGTTGAGCAAGTTGGTTAATGCCATGATCAATGGTCGACTGAGGGAGTCTGCAACATTATTGGTGCTTCCCTTATATTTGATATTCAAATAGAACTGTTGCAGTTATGTGGACCACTTATGATGGCGATCATTCTATAAGTTCCCTTGTGTCTGTATGAGCTAAGGGGGTCAGTGGTCTATGTGGATGACTGTTTCCTTCCCCAAAATGTAATGCTTCAATTGTCGGCAGGCCTGCACAATGGAATACATCTCTTTGTCATAATTAGGATACTTCCAAACTATGTCTAAAAGTGTCTCACTATGATATGCCTCTAGATGCCCCTGTTGAGTAAGGACTGCCCCAATAGCATAGTCAGAGGCATCTGTCTTGATCTCAAATCGTTGTTGCAAGTTTGGTAATATGAGCTCTGGTGTAGAGTAGAGGCAATGTTTCAACTCTACGAATGCCTTCTGTTGATATTCAGACCAAAATAATTTTTCTTTCACTCCTCCGTTGGTGACTTGAATCAAGGGCCAAGTGATATGAGAGAATCCCAGCACGAACCTACAGTAGAAATTGGCAAGACCCAGAAAGTTGCAGATCTCTCTCAGAGTGTTTGGGGCTGGCCAATCCCGAATGACTTGGAACTTGGTTGGATCCACATTCACCCCCATTTCATCAATAATGTATCCTAGATACTGAACCCAGGTCATGCCAAAAGTGCATTTCTCCAGATTGGCACACAACTTGTGTTGCCGATGTGTTTGGAGAACCTCTCGGGTGTGGTGGAGGTGTTGTTCCCAACTCTGGCTGAAGATCAGGATGTCATCCTAGTATACCAATACAAATGAGTTGGTGAATGGACACAATATGTCATGCATCAGCCTCATGAAGGTTGCAGGAGCATTCATCAACTCGAAAGACATAACCAAGCATTCGAAAAGGCCCTCCTTGGATTTGAAGGCAGTCTTCCACACATCAAAGGGTTTGATTAGTACATGCTGATATTCGGACTTCAAGTCAATCTTGTGGAAATATTTTGCCCTGTTGAGTTGGTCCAGAAGGTATCAATTCGTGGGATCGGGTACCTATTCCAGGTAGTGATCTTGTTCAATACCTGATATTCAATACAAAGTCTCCATGTCCCATCCTCCTTCTGTACCAACACGATAGGTCTCCCACGGGGCAAAGGACTAGGCTGGATGTGAGCTTTCTATAGCAGCTCCTGAACCTACCTCTTAATTTTATCATTCTTAAAAACGGAGCACCGATAGATTGGTCCATTGGGCAATGACACACCTAGGGTCAGATTGATGGAGTGCTTGACTTGACAGTGCAGAGGCATCCCTACAGGGGAGGTGAAGATGTCCTCGTACTCCTCCACGACCTTGTCCATTTTTTATTTTTGTATGGAGGGGCCTTGTTTGGAGGTTGCGGCCATCGTCTTCTTCTTTCCCTGAGGGCGTATTATCAGGAAAACAAATTTCTCGGTTTTGGAAATGAACTTACTGCATTTTTTTGTAGTAACCAAAGAGATGGTGGTAGGTGGTGCTACCTCTGGTATCGTGTACAACTTATTTCCCAAAGTAACAATAACAACACAAGGCCTTGACTCATACACAACATGTCACTTCCACAAGTATGGTTGGCCTAATAATACATCACAAACATCAAGGTAACAACGTCACATAATACCTCATCCGTGAAGGGCTTGATGTTGTATGGAAGGTGACACTACTCGCTCACGCGAAGATCCCATCCTTGTTGAGGCCACCTGATGGTGTATGGTTGTGGGTGTGATGTGGTCAGTAATCCAAACTGCTTCATGACCTTTGCCAAAATGAGGTTATTTTGGCTCCTAATGTCGACAATGAATTGTAGTAGGGAACCCTTTACCCACATCTGGGAGTGAAAGAGGCACTCCTCCTCCTCTGGATATTTGGGTTCCTCCTTCTGGATCTTCATCGTGGCAACGATGGTGTTTAATCAATAATTTTCTTCCCTTTGTCATTCTTCTTGTCGGGTTCTCACTCAAGGTTAGAACATGCATTTGATTTTGAAGCCTTCAGCTCGACCACTAGTGAGTGCTTAGCTCGAAACTCACTTGTGTTGTGAGTGGAGCGCTTATGGAACTCACACCAATTTCCCATGTCCTTGTTTAGCTTCGTGGTATTGTTCTTTACTTGTGGCTTTGGCGAGTTGTCCTCAGCTATCCCAACTTAGCTTTATCCTTTGTTTTATAGTTTGGGAGCACCTTTCCATTGCTTCAGATTCACAAATCCAAAGTCTTGCTACTTCTGTTTAAACCTTTGCTCGACCTTGATGGCGTATCGGTATGCCGTGCCAAGTAAGGATATGTCCAAGAACTCCATCTCATCCTAGATGTACCTATGTAGGCAACCATGGTACTTGAGTACCAAATTTTCTCAGAATCCTTGATACCCAACTTCGTGTGAAGGGTATGAAAAACATTGGTAAACTCCGACACATCTTGGTCCCTTCCCTAACGCAGCGTTGTCCACCTTATATATTTATCCTCATAGATCCCGATAGGGTACTACTGCTGCCTGATGGCATCCCGAAATGAGTTCCAAGTGGGTGCGGTTGAAAACAATGAGGCCACACTTTCATCCTTTTGCTCAGAATAGGTTTCCCACTAGTCCTTAACATGGGGGCAACTTTGAGAAGAGGAAAAGCAATATTTTTTGGAGTGGAAAAATCATGAACAAAAAATATCCTTCTAGCATATTTAACCATTTATCTACGGCATCTGCATCTATTTGGCCCTCAAATATGGGAATGTCAAAGTTTACTTATACCTTAAAAGGAGTGGAGCCTCCAGAGTGGTTTTTGCATTTGGATGCACTGCCTATGGGAAACCATTGAAGGATCTGGGCAAAGTTATCCATCATCGCATTCCTTTGTTTCTCGAGGGCCTCCTCCAACAATATTTTGATAGGATATCCTACCCCCTCATTTTTCTTTTCTCCCCACATGATCGACTGTCAGGGTTTGCGAGGCTGATCTTGTAATGGTTCAACCAGATTGAGCCCTAACTCCTTATATCCTGACCGTTTTGGGGACATGCAAAGAAAAACAGAGAAAGAGGAGACTGTTCCTATACCATTTATCTGGATTTAAACAAGAACCCAACAAATTACAGATATAACCATAAATACAAAGATGCAGTAGAAATAACACTTCATTTCATTAATATCAAATATTGAAATATGCTTACAAACCTAATGGAAATAAGACTAGCTCAGGTGATGGTATCTTATCTCTGAGAAGAGATGTGGCGGCTACATGCCTCTGAACTGTGTTACAATGAGGCTCAATGGCCTATTTATTATTGAGAAACAATGGATATCCAAAAACATCCAAAAACCTAATGGAAATAAGACCTTATCTCTGAGAAGAGATGTGGCAGCTACATGCCTCTGAACTATGTTACAATGAGGCTCAATGGCCTATTTATTATTGAGAAACAATGGATATCCAAAAGCATCCAAAAACCTAACCCTAGGAGATGAAACACCAAAATATGGGCCCTGTTTGGGTAAATTGGTACATCAACTTCCCAGGGTCGTAAATTTGGCATACGATATTCGTTTGAAGAATGTGCTATGATGGTCCCTGTTTTCCCAAAAAACTTCGTTTAGGTCCTCAAAACAACTCCGGAAGTTCAGGACTCGAAAAAACTGCCAAAAATATTAAATTGTGCTACAAATAAGGAAACTAAAAAACTGAAAGAAACAATGGTGGGGGTCAAAATGGAATAGGAGGGTGGCCACCAATATCCACCTGGATCATCCCCCCCCTTAGGAAGTAATGGTCCCCATTGCGTTGAGTTCCTCCATGAGATGAGGAAACTTCTACTAAACTTGGTCCATGTTGAACCACTTGCCCTGGTGAAGGAATTGACCTGCCTTGAAAACTTGATATAGTTTGATCCTTTGTTGTCGGGTGTTCTTGACCTGTGTTTCCATGATCCAATCAGTTATGGCTTTTTCCATGCAATTTGGATTTAAATATGTAGGTGTGAGTTGTTCTACAATGTCTGATGTGTCTAGCAATGGTGGGGAGTATGGTCGAAGGTGGTCCACATTGAACACTAGGTCCAAGCCAAGGAATGGGGGAATGTTGAGCTCAAATTAATTATCTTCCACGGCCTTGGTAATGGTGTAAGGCTATATCAGAGTGCTTTGAGTTTCTGATAGGCTCCGATAAGGCATTCCTTTTGCAAATGCAACCAGGCTTTGTTGCCCACCTGAAACTTGTGCAACACCCGATGTTGATCATGTCGCTGCTTGTACTTGGCATTTGATTTCTCCATAATTTCATGGACCTAATGGTAGATATGTTGGATGTTTTCAATGAATTTATTTGTCTTATCCTCTTCGGACTGGACATGAGCCGAATATGCTTGAGTAGCTGCAAATGGTATGACCACATAAATGGGACATAGTGGTTGGAATCCCAAGCCCACCTGAAAATGGCCGTGGCCAATCGAGTTGTGGAGAGCTTGATTATAGCTGTGATGAACATAGGGGAGGCTCTCATCCCATGTGCATGGATTCTTTGAGTTGTACATGTGCAATATGTGTACGATCATCATGATGACGAACTTTTTCTGGCCATCAGTTTGGGGATAGAAAGCTATGGACTTAGTGAGCTTGGTGTCCAGCATCGACTAGAGACTGAACCAAAGTGTACAGAGCAACTTTCTATCCTGATCTAAGATGATAGGATATGGGATTCCAACGTGTACTTGCACTCATTCAAAGAAGAGTTTAGCATTGGATTTTTCCGTGATATTCTTCTTACAGGCCGCCATAATGGTCATCTTCGAGAATCTATTGATGACCACAAAAACACAGTCATTTCCATGCTTAGTAGATGGAAGGCCCGACATGTAATCCATGGAGATGGATTCCCAAGGTCGACTAGGGGTATACAACGGAGTATAGAGGCCTTTCTTCTTGATGGTTGGTTTGGCAATGTCGCAGGCCTTACTTCGACAGTACTACCACCATTCTCTCGACCTCAAAATTCCAGCAGCCTCATTGTAGTGCGCTTCCCAAATCATCTTGACGCGCTTGCTTGAAGGAACACAAAAGTGTCCTAGGTGGCATAAAAGGGCATCTTGGAGGTGAATATCTAGAACCTGCTGACTCTCCAAGAGTGTTTGGTATGTGTGGCCAAATTGTGGGTCACTTTTGTAGAAAAGTGGCCAATCATAATTCTCATGCCCACAAGAGTTGAGCACGGTGATTAACACCATGATCGGTGGTCAGCTGAGGCATTTTGCAACATTATTGGTGCTTCCCTTCTTATACTTGATATCTAAATGGAACTGTTGTAGTTATGTGGACCACTTCTGCTTTCGATCATTCTATAACTTCCCTTGCGTCTGTATGAACTAAGGGGGTTGGTGGTCTGTGTGGATGACTATTTCCTTCCCCAAAATGTAATGCTTCCATTATTGGAAAGCCTACACAATGGAATACATCTCTTTGTAATAAGTAGGATTCTTCTAGATTGTGTCTGAAAGTGTCTCACTATGAAATGCCACTAGATGCCCTTGTTGATTAAGGACTACCCCAATAGCATAGTCAGAGGCATCTGTCTCTATCTCAAATAGTTGTTGCAAGTCTGCTAATGTGAGAACTAGTGTAGAGCAGAGTTGATGTTTCAACTCTGTGAATGCCTTCTGTTGATGTTCAAACCAAAATAATTTTGCTTTTTCTCCTCCCTTGGAGACTTGACTCAAGGACCAAGTCATATGAGAGAATCCCAACACGAACCTACTGTAGAAATTGGAAAAACCCAGAAAGCTCTAGAGCTCTTTTAGAGTGTTTGGGGCTAGCCAATCTTGAATGACTTGGATCTTGGTTGGATCCACATGCACCCCGAGTTCATCAATAATGTATCCCAGATACTAAACCTAGGTCATGCCAAAAGTGAATTTGTCCAAATCTGCACACAACTTGTGTTGCCACAATGTTTGGAGAACGTGTCGGATATGGTGGAGGTGCTCTTCCTAACTCTGGCTAAAGATTAGGATGTCATCCTAGTATAAACCTACAAATGAGTTGGTGAATGGAAAAAATATGTCATCCATCAGCCTCATGAAGGTTGCAGGAGCATTCGTCAACCCGAAAGACATAACCACCCAATGGAAAAGGCCCTCCTTGGCTTTGAAGGCAATCTTCCACACATTAGAGGGTTCGATTGGTACCTGCTAGTATTCAGGCTTCAAGTCGATCTTGCTAAAATATTCTGCCCCCTTGAGTTGGTCCAGAAGGTCATCAATTCGTGGGAATGGGTACTTATTCCAAACAGTGACCTTGTTCAACACCTGATGGTCAATACAAAGTCTCCAAGTCCCATCATTCTTCTATACCAATATGATCATGCTTCCGCGGGGCGATGTACTAGGTTGGATATGACCTTTCTACAACAACTCCTGAATCTGCCTCTTTATTTCGCCGTTCTCCAAAATAGAGCATTGATAGATTGGTCCATTGGGGAACAACGTACCTGGGGTCTGATCGATGGAGTGCTTGACTTGACAATCCAGAGGCACCCCTGTGGGGGAGGTTAAGATGTCCTCGTAATCCTCCACGATCTTGTCCATCTATTGTTGTCATGTGGAGGGGCATTGCCTGAAGTTCCTGGCCATCATCTTCTTCTTTCCTTGAGGGCGTATTATTAGGAAAACAAATTTCCCGGTTTTGGAAATGAGCTTACTGCATTTATTTGCACTAAGAAAAGAGATGGTGGTAGGTGGTGCTACCTCTATTATCCTGTACAACTTATTTCCCAAAGTAACAATAACAACATGAGGCGTTAACTCATACACAACATGTTGCTTCCACAAGTATGGTTAGCCTCATAATACATCAAAAACATCTAGGGGAGCAACGTCACATAATACCTCATCCGTGAAGGGCTTGATGTTGTATGGAAGACGACATTCCTCACTCACGTGAAGATCCCATGCTTAGTGAAGCTCCCTGATGGTGTACGGTTGTGGGTGTGCCATGGTCAGTAAGCCCAACTGCTTCATGACCTCTATCAAAATGAGGTTCTTTTGTCTCCCGCTGTCGACAATGAACTGTAGTGGGGAACCCTTTACCCACATTTGGGAGTGGAAGAGGCACTCCTCCTCCTCTAGATCTTTGGGTTCCTTCTTCTGGATATTCATGGTGGTAACGATGGCATTTGATCAATAATTTTATTCCCTTTGTCATTCCCCTTGTCAAGTTTTGAATCAGAGTTGAAACATGCATCTGATTATGAAGCCTTCAGCTCGGCCACCAGTGGCTGCTTGGCCCAACACTCACTTGTGTTGTGATCGAAACTCTTATGGAAATCACACCACTTTCCACTGTCCTTATTTGGCTTCACAGTATTGTGCTTTTCTTGCGGCTTTGGTGAGTTTTCTTGGGACGCCACACCTTGGCTTTGTTCTTTGTTCTATGGTTTGGGGGCACCTTTCCCTTGCTTTGGATTCATAGATCCAAAGTCTCGCTTCTTCTATTTAAACTTCTTCTCGATATTGATAGCGTATCGGTATGTTGTGCCAAGCGAGGAGATGTCCAGGAACTCCATCTCATCCTGGATGTACCTATGTAGGAAGCTGCAGTACTTGAGTACCAAACGTTTCTCAGAATCCTTGATACCCAACTTTGTGCGAAGGGTATGAAAAACATCGATAAATTCAAACACATAGCTCCCGACAAGGTACTACTGCTCCTTGATGGCATCCCAGAATGAGCTCCAAGTGGGTGCAGATAAAAAAAATGAGGTTTTACCTTCATCGTTATGCTCAGAGTAGGTTTCCCAGCAGTCCTTGACGTGGGGAGCGGCTTTGAGAAGATAAAAAGTAATATTTTCTCGATTGGAAAAATCATGAATAGAAAAATATCCTTCCAGCAGATTTAACCATTTATCCGCGATGTCTGCATCTATTTTACCCCCAAATATGGTAATGTCAAAGTCAACTTGTACCTTAAAAGGAGTGGAGCCTCCAGAGTAGTTGTTGTATTTGGGTGCACCACTGGTGGGCAACTGTTGAAGGATTTGGGCAAAGTTATTCATCATCACATTCCTTTGTTTCTCGAGGGCCTCCTCGAGAAATATTTTGATAGGATTTCTTGCCCCCTCATCTTTCTTTCCTTCCTCCATGGGCAGTCGTCGAGGTTTTCAAGGCTAATCTTGCAAAGATTCAACTAGATCGATCCCTAACTCCTTATATCCCAACCTTGTTAGGGACATGCAAGGAAAAACAGAAAAATAGCAGTCCACTCTTATACCACTTATCCGAATTTTAATAGGAACTTGAAAAATTATAGATATAACCATAAATACAAAGATGCAGTAGAAATAACACTTCATTTCGTTAATATCAAATACTGAAATATTCTCACAAATAGAATAGAAATAAGACTAGCTCAGGCGATGATCGCTTATCTCTGAGAAGAGATGTGGTGGCCACATGCCTCTGAACTATGTTACAATGAGGGTCAAAGGCCTATTTATTATTGAGAAATAATGTAAATCCATAATCATTGAGAAACCTAACCCTAGAAGATGAAACGCCAAACTATGGGCCCCGTTTGGGTAAATTGGTACATCAACTTCCTGGGGTCGTAACTTTGGCATACGATCTTTGTTTGACGTAGAAAATGCCTCATTAGTAAGATCTATCCAAGGAATATATATTTTGAATGACCAACGTTGGTGTAAAGGACATCTTGGTCCCATTTTTCCCAAAAAACGTCGTTTAGGACCTCAAAATAGCTCTGAAAATTCAGGACCCAAAAAACTGCCAAAAATAGTAAATTGTGCTACAAATAAGTAAACTGAAAAACTGAAAGAAACAATGTTGGGGGTCCAAGTGGAATAGGCAGGTGGCCACCAATATCCACCTAGATCATTCCTCCCCTCTTAGGAAGCAATGGTCCCCATTACATTGAGTTCCTCCATGAGATAAGGAAACTTCTGCTAAACTTGGTCCCTGGTGAACCACTTGCCCTGGTGAAGGAGTTGGCCCGCCTTGACAACTCGATATAGTTGGATCCTTTGTTGTTAGGTGTTCTTGATCTACGTTTCCATGATTTGATTAGTTATGGCTTGTTCCATGCAATCTGGATTTAACTCTATACGTGTGAGTTGTTCTATAATGTCTGATGTGTGTAGCAATGGTGGGAAGTATGGTCGAAGGTGGTCCACATTGAACATTGGATTTAGGCCAAGGAATGGGGGAATATTGAGCTCAAATGTATTATCTCCCACAACCTTGGTAATCGTGTAAGGCCATATCAGAGTGGTCTGAGTTTCCGATAGGCTCTGGTAAGGTGTTCCTTTTGCAAATGCAACCAAATTTTATCGCCCACCTGAAACTTGTTTGACACCCGATGTTGATCATGTCTTCTACTTGGCATTTTATTTCTATAGAATGTCGAGGACCTAATGGAAGATATGTTGGATGTTATCAATGAAGTTGTTTGCCTTATCGACTTCGGACTGGACATGAGCCGAATCTACTTGAGTAGCTGCAAATGGTATGGCCACATCAATGGGACCAGTGGTCGGATTCCCAAACCCACCTGAAAAGGGTTGTGGCAAGTCGAGCTGTGGAGAGCTCAGTTATAACTCTGATGGACATAGGGGAAGCTTTGATCCCATTTGCATGGATTCTTTGTGTTGTACATGCGCAAAATGTGTACGATCATCCTGATGATGACCTTTGTCTCACCATTAGTTTGGGGTTAGAAAGTTGTGGACTTAGTGAGCTTGGACACCATGGTGTCCAGCATCGACTAGATACTGAACCAAAATGTACTGAGGAACCTGCTATCCTGATCTGAGATGATGGGCTATGGGATCCCAAAGTGTACTCACACTCATTCAAAGAAGAGTTTAGCAGTGGTATCTGTTGTGATATTCTTCTTGCAAGCCGCCATAAAGGCCATCTTCAAGAATCTATTAACAACCACATAAACATAGTCATCTCCATGCTTAGTAGAAGGAAGGCCCGACATGTAATCCATGGAGATGGATTCCCATGGTCAACTAGGGTAGGTAAGAGAGTATAGAGGCTTTGCTTCTTGATGGTTGGTTTGGAAATGGCGCAGGCAGTACAGGATCTGATGTACTTCCTAACATCCTGTCGAAGATTCAGCCAATAGAAATACTTCTATAGTACTACCACCATTTTCTTGACCCCAAAATGCCCAATGGCCCGAATGTAGTGTCCTTCCCAAACCATCTTCAGACGCTCGCTTCAAGGAACACAAAGGTGTCCCAGGTGGCATAACAGGGCATTCTGGAAGTGAAAATATAGAACTGTTGACCCTACAAGAGAGTTTGGTATGTGTGGCCAAATTGTGGGTCGTTTTTGTAGAAAAGTGGCCAATCAGAAGTCTCGTACCAACAAGAGTTGATCACGGTGGTTGACGCCATGAGTGGTAGTCGGTTGAGCCACTCTGCAACATTATTGGTGTTGCCCTTCTTATACTTTATATTAAAATGAAACTACTGCAGGTATGCGGACCACTTCTTATGGCGATCATTTTGTAACTTCCCTCATGTCTGTATGAACTAAGGAGGTCAATGGTCTATGAGGATGACCTTTTCCTTCCCTAAAATCTAATGATTCCATTGTCGGTAGGCAGTCTTCCACACATCGGAGGGTTCAATTGGTACCTGCTGATATTCAGACTTCAAGTCAATCTTGCTAAAATATTTTTCCCCCTTGAGTTGTTCTAGAAGATCATCAATTCGTGGGAACCTGTACCTATTCTGGACAGTGACCTTGTTCAACTTCCGATAGTAAATACAAAGTCTCCAAGTCCCATCCTTCTTTTGTACCAACACGATCAAGCTCTCGTAGGGAGATGAACCCGGTCGGATGTGACCTTTGTGCAGCAGTTCCTGAATCTGCCGCTTGATTTCGTCGTTCTCCAAAATGGAGCATTAATAGATTGGAACATTGGGCAATGACGCACCTAGGGTCAGATCGATGGAGTGCTTGACTTGATAGTGCAGAGGCACCCATGTGAGGGAGATGAAGATGTCCTCTTAATCCTCCATGATCTTGTCCATCTATTGTTGTCGTGTGAAGGGGCCCTGTCTGGAGGTCATGGCCATCACCTTCTTCTTTCCCTGAGGGTGTATTATCAGGAAAACAAATTTTCTAATTTTGGGAATGAGCTTACTGCATTGTTTTGCACTAACAAAAGAGATGGTGGTAGGCGGTGCTACCTCCGATATCCTATACAACTTATTTCCCAAAGTAACAATAACATCATGCGTCCTTGACTCATACACAACATGTCACTTCCACAAGTATGATTAGCCTAATAATACATCAAAAACATCAAGGGGAGCAACGTCACATAATACCTCATCTGTGAAGGGCTTGATGTTGTATGGAAGGCAACACTGTTGGCTCACGCGAAGATCCCGTCCTTAGTGAAGCCACTCGATGGTGTACGATTGTGGGTGTGCCATGGTCAAAAAGGCCAACTGCTTCATGACCTCTACCAAAATGAGGTTCTTTTGTCTCCCTATGTCGACAATGAACTGTAGCGCAGAACCCTTTACCCAAATCTGGGAGTGGAAGAGGTGCTCCTCCTCCTATGGATCTTCAGGTTCATCCTTCTAGATCATTTTGGTGGCAACGATGGCGTTTAATCAATAATTTTATTCCCTTTTTCATTCCCCTTATTGGGTTCTAACTCAGATTCAAAACATGCATCTGATTCTGAAGCCTTCAGCATAGCCACCAGTGACTGCTTGGCCCAACACTCACTTCTGTTGTGAGTGGAGCTCTTATGGAGCTCACACCACTTTCCCCTGTCCTTCTTTGGCTTCACGTATTGTGCTTTTCTTGTGGCTTTGGTGAGTTGTCTTGGGCCTCCCCACCTTGGCTTTTTCCTTTGTTCTACGATTTGGGGCACCTTTCCCTTCCTTCAGATTCATAGATCCAAAGTCTCGCTTCTTCTATTTAAACTTCTTCTCAATATTGACAGTGTATCGGTATGCTGTGCCGAGCAAGGAGATGTCCAGGAACTCCATCTCATTTTGGATGTGCCTCTATAGGCAGCCACGATACTTGAGTAGCAAATGTTCCTAAGAATCCTTGATACCCAACTTTGTGCGAAGGGTATGAAAAACATTACTGAACTCCGACACATCTTGGTTCCTGCCCTACCGCAATGTTGTCCACTTTATGTATTTATCCTCTTAGCTCCCGACAGGGTACTACTGCTCCTTGATGGCATCTCGGAATGAGTTCCAAGTGGCTGCAACTGAAAACAACGAGGTTCTACCTTATTCCTTACGCTCAAAGTAGGTTTCCCACTAGTCTTTGACATGGGGGCGGCTTTCAGAAGAGCAAAAGTAATATTTTCTCGACTGGAAAAATCGTGAAAAAAAAATCCTTCCAGTAGATTTAACCATTTATCCATGACGTTTACATCTATTTGGCCCTCAAATATGGGAATGTCAAAGTTCACTTGTACCTTAAAATGGGTGGAGCCTCGAGAGTGGCTGTTGTATGTGGGTGCACCGCTGGTGGGCAACCGTTAAAGGATCTGGGCAAAGTTATCCATCATCGCATTCCTTTGTTTCTCGAGGAGCTCCTCGAGCAATATTTTGATAGGATTTCCTACCACTCATCTTTATTTTCTTCCCCCATGGGCGGTTGTCGGGGTTTGTGACACTGATCTTTGCAAAGATTCAACCATATCGAGTCCTAACTCCTTAATCCAGACCTTGTTGGGGACATACAAAGTAAAACAGAAAAAGAGCGGACCACTCTTATACCACTTATCTGGATTTAAACAGGAACCCAACAAATTACAAATATAACCATAAATGCAAAGATGTAGTAGAAATAACACTTCATTTCATTAATATCAAATATTGAAATATGCTTACAAACAGAATGGAAATAAAACTAGCTCAGGTGATGGTAGCTTATCTCTAAGAAGAGATGTGGTGGCTACATGGCTCTAAACTGTGTTATAATGAGGCTCAAAGGCCTATTTATTATTGAGAAATAATTGAAATACATCATCATCGAGAAATCTAACCCTAGAAGATGAAACACCAAACTATGGGCCCCATTTGTGTAAATTGGTACATCAACTTCCTGGGGTCGTAACTTTGGCATACGATCTTCATTTGACGCGCACAATACCTTGTTAGTAATATCTATTCGAGGAATAAATATTTTGAATGAAAAATGTTGATTTATAGGCCATGTTGGTCCCAAATTTACCAGAAAACATTGTTTAGGGCCTCAAAATGGCTCCGAAAGTTCAGGATCCGAAAAACTGCCAAAAATTGTAAATTGTGCTACAAATAAGGAAACTAAAAAACAGAAAGAAATAATGGTGGGGATCCAAGTGGAATAGGACGGTGGCCATAAATATCCACCTGGACCATTCCTCCCCCCTTAGGAAGCAATGGTCCCCATTGCGTTGAGTTCCTCCATGAGATGAGGAAACTTCTGCTAAACTTGGTCCTTGGTGAACCACTTGCCTTGGTGAAGGAGTTGGCCTACTTTGACAACTTGATATAGTTGGATCCTTTGTTGTCGGGTGTTCTTGATCTATGTGTCCATGATCCAATCAGTTATGTCTTGTCCATGCAATCTGGATTTAACTCTGTAGGTGTGAGTTGTTCTGTAATGTCTGATGTGTGTAGCAATGGTGGGAAGTATGGTCGAAGGTGGTCCACATTGAACATTGGGTCGAGGTCAAGGTATGGGGGAATATTGAGCTCAAATGAATTATTTCCCACAACCTTGGTAATGGTGTAGGGCCATATCATAGTGGTCTAAGTTTCTGATAGGCTCCAGTAAGGCGTTCCTCTTGCAAATGCAACCAAACTTTGTCGCCCACCTGAAATTTGTTCGACACCCAATGTTGCCCACCTGAAACTTGTACTTCCCAACATCCTGTCGAAGATTCGGCCAATAGAAATACTTCTACAGTACTGCCACCATTTTCTTAACCCCGAAATTCCCAACGGCCTAACTGTAGTGTGCTTCCCAAATCATCTTGGTGCGCTCGCTTCAAGGAACACAAAGGTGTCCAAGGTAGCATAACAAGGCATCCTAGAGGTGAAAATCTGGAACTTGTTGACCCCTTAAGAGTTTTTGGTATGTGTGGCCAAATTGTGGGTTGTTTTTGTAGAGAAGTGGCCAATCAGAAGTCTCGTGCCCACAAGAGTTGCTCACGGTGGTTAACGCCATGATCGGTGGTCAGTTGGGGCAGTGTGCAACATTATTGGTGCTTCCCTTCTTGCACTTCATATTCAAATTGAACTATTGTAGGTATGTGGACCACTTCTGATGGCGATCATTTTGTAACTTCTCTCATGTTTGTATGAACTAAGGGGGTCAATGGTCTATGAGGATGACATTTTCCTTCCCTAAAATCTAATGCTTCCATTGTCGGCAGGCCTTCACAATGGAATACATCTCTTGGTCATAAGTGGGATACTTCCAAACTGTGTCTGAAAGTGTCTCACTATGATATGCTGCTAGATGCCCTTGTTGAGTAAGGACTGCCCCAATAGCATAGTCAGAGGCATCTGTCCAGATCTCAAATGGTTGTTTCAAGTCTGATAATGTGAGCACTGGTGTAGAGTAGAGGTAATGTTTGAACTTTGTGAATGCCTTCTATTGAGATTCAGACCAAAATAATTTTTCCTTCACTCCTCCTTCTAGATCTTTGTGGTGTAAACTGTGGCGTTGGGCTCTACATCGATAATATTCTTCCATTTTTCATTCCCCTTGTCGGGTTCTGACTCATATTTGGAACATGCATCAGATTCCAAGGCCTTCAACTTGGCCACCAGTGATTTCTTGGCCCGACACTCACTTGTGTTGTGAGGGAGCTCTTATGGAACTCACAACACTTTCTTGTGTCCTTCTTCATCTTTACAGTGCTATTATTTTCTTTCATATTTTGCGAGTTGTCCTAGGATGCCCCACCTTGGCTTTGTCCTTTTTCTTTGGTTTTGGGGCACCTTTCCCTTGCTTCAGATTCACAAATCCAAAGTCTTGCTTCTTCTATTTAAACTTTCGCTCGATCTCGACACCGTATCTATATGCTGGGCCGAGCGAGGACATGTCCAGGAACTCCATATAATTCTAGATGTACCTATGTAGGCAACTGCGGTACTTAAGTACCAAATGTTTCTCAGAATCCTTGATACCTAACTTCGTGTGAAGGGTATGAAAAACATTGGTAAACTCCGACAAATCTTTGTCCCTTCCCTACTGCAACATTGTCCACTTTATGTATCTATCCTAATAGCTCCCGATAAGGTAGTACTGCTCTTTGATGGCATCTTGGAATGAGTTCGAAGTGGGTGTGACTGAAAACCATGAGGTCATACTTTCATCCTTCTACTCACACTAGGTTTCCCACTAGTGCTTGACGTGGGGGGCGACTTTAATAAGAGCAAAAATAATCTTTTCTCGGCTAGAAAAATCATGAACAAAAAAATATCCTTCTAGCAGATTTAACCATTTATCTATGGCGTCTACATCTATTTGGCCCTCAATTATGGGAATGTCAAAGTTTTTTGTACCTTAAAAGGAGTGGAACCTCCAGAGTGGATGCTAGATGTGGATGCACCGTTGGTGGGTAACCGTTGAAGGATCTGGGAAAAGTTTTCAATCATTGTGTTTCTTTGTTTCTCAAGGGCCTCCTCGAGAAACATTTTGATAGGATCACCTGCCCACTCATCTTTATTTTATTCTGCCATGGGTGGCCATCGGGGTTTGTGAGGCTGATCTTGTAAAGGTTCAACCAGATCGAGCCCTAACTCCTTACATCCCGACCTTGTTGGGGACATGCAAAGAAAAACAGAGAAAGAGAAGACCGCTCTGATACCATTGATCTAGATTTAAACAAAAACACAACAAATTACAAATATAACCATAAATACAAATATGCAGTAGAAATAAGACTTCATTTCATTAATATCAAATACTGAAATATGCTTACAACATAATGGAAATAAGACTAGCTTGGACGATGAGAGCTTATCTCTGTGAAGGGATGTGGTGGCTATATGCCTCTGAACTGTGTTAAAATGAGGCTCAAAGGCCTATTTATTATTGAGAAACAATGGAAAACCATAAACATCCAAAAAATCTAACCCTAGAAGATGAATGGCCAAGCTATGGGCCCCATTTGGGTAAATTGGTACATCAACTTCTTGGGGTCATAACTTTCGCATACGATCTCCCTTTGATGCGCACAATACCTCATTTGAAATATCTATCCGAGTACTACAACTCTTGAATGAACAACTTAGGACAATAACCCATGTTGGTCCTAGGTTTCCCAAAAAACGTCATTTAGGGCTTCAAAACGGCTCCGGAAGTTCAAGACCCAAAAAAATGCCAAAAATAGTAAATTGTGCTACAAATAAGTAAACTGAAAAACTTAAAGAAGCAATGGATGGGGTCCAAGTGGAATAGGTGGGTGGCCACCAATATCTACCTAGATCAATACTCCCCCCTTAGGAAGCAATGGTCCCCATTGCATTGAGTTCCTGCATGAGATGTGGAAACTTCTGCTGAACTTGGTCCCTGGTGAAGCACTTGCCTTGGTGAAGGAGTTGGCCTACTTTGACAACTCGATATATTTGGATCCTTTGTTTTTGGGTGTTCTTAATGTGAGTTTCCATGATTCGATCAATTGTGGCTTGTTCCATGAAATATGGATTTAACTCTGTAGGTGTGAGTTGTTCTGCAATGTCTAATGTGTCTAACAATGGTGGGAAGTATGGTCGAAGGCAGTCCACATTGAACAATGGGTGCAGGCCAATGAATGGGGGGATGATGAGTTCAAATGAATTGTCTCGCACAACCTTGGTAATGGTGTAAGACCATATCGAAGTGGTCTAAATTTCCGATAAGCTCCAGTAAGGCATTCCTTTTGCAAATGCAACTAGACTTTGTCACCCACCTGAAATTTGTGTGGCACTCGATGTTGATCATGTCGTTGCTTGTGCTTGGAATTTGATTTCTCCATAATGTCGTCGACCTGTTGGTGGATATGTTGGATGTGCTCAATGATGTTGTTTTCCTTATTGACTTTGGATTGGACATGAGCCGAATCTTCTTGAGTAGTTGCAAATGGTATGGCCATTTCAATGGGACATAGTGACTAGAATCCCAAGCCCACCTGAAAAATGGTTGTGGCCAGTCAAGTTGTGGAGATGATCCGAATTAGATCCTAGACACTCTCTAAGTTTTCATAAACTCGTTCAAATTATGCCAAATAGATTAAATTCTTAGAAAGATCAAGCTATCAGAAGGAATCCTCGTGATAGTTGCAATTGTGATCAGTGGGGAGCAAAGAGGACCCTTAGTCGAGTGCGCAGACCGTTGGCCCATGGCAACGCGCACTTGTGCAAATTGGTAAAACCAAAGGCTAATTCAAGAAATAGGGGTGGTTTCTGATACGCGATTAGTGCACGCTAATTTTGTATCATAGGACATCCCCCTCAGTGAAGGAAAGCCCTGAAGTGCCTGGACCCGAAATGGATATGAAATGCAGAAAAGTAATGAATTCGGTTCCGTTGATTCCACAAAATCGTCAGGATATCAGAAGGCCTCAAGGCAGTAAGCAGTTTTGACTGAGTCCCGCCCAATGACACACACTGAGTGACACATTTCCGGCGGAAGAGAGAGAAAACCGCTCACATCGGATGGGTAAACATCATGCTACTTACTCGCCCGATATGAATGACGACCGTATGATCTGGGGGGCCCAGATCAACAGTGGAGGTGCATCCTGATAAATGACCAAATTTGACAAGGTTGTAAAGCAAGATTACAGGGGATTTGAAGTGCGACGTGGATGATGAGTTGGTAGAAGATTCGTGTTTTGTGGGCATCTTGGAGCAAACAAAAATAACATCCATTCAAATGTGTCCGAGGAACCTGACACACTCACCCATTACAGAATAGGTGGCCACCTCCCTGTGAAGCGTTACACAGTGATGATGACGCAGAACAGGGGAGTTCGAATGGATAGAGGAAGGAAAACCAGAACATCAGGAATTAGAAATGAACTGACATAAAATAGATTGGCTTTAATAAGAGCAGAGAGAAGAAGTCAAGCTGACCCAAGAGCAACATCGAGCCAGACAGAGCCAGACAGAGCCAGAGAGAGTCAGAGAGTTTGTGCACTCTAGAGAAAGATTGAGAGGTTTAAGCAAGCTCCTCGGCATAGGCCTGTCATGTATGAGTTTTAGATTGGGCTCATAGTACTGTGACTAGTAGAGGTCAAGTACCAATAAGGAGAGTTTGTGTACTCAAATCCAAATGATTCATATCTATTGAGTGAGACTCAAATTGAGCTCATTGTTGTAAAGAAACTCTGCTTTAAAAACATAATAGAGAGGCCACCACTTAAGGCTAGACTGGGAGACATAGCCTAGGAGTATTGGGTGAACTCTTTATTAAACTTGTTGTGTTTACATGTTTGACTATTATATTTTCTCTAAACTGCTTCAGTGTCTGTGTCTTTCACAATCTTATTGATCTGTTGCATAAAATAACATAGGCACATCCATGCACATGAGTCTGTAATACCTTTAATTCTTTGTCCTGGATAAATTCCAGATCAAGTGGTATAAGAGCTCTAGGTTACTAAGGTTAGACAAGCTTGTGCTGGATTTTGTCATTGAATTCTAACTAGGTCAAAGCTTAAATTAGGAGAAGGAGAGTTGGTTGAAACTAACCCTAAAATTAGAAGAGTCTATCCTGAGAGGAAAATGTTAGAAGAAAGTCCCTTGGAATCAAACCCTCATTTCATGGATAGTTTCATAACCATGAAAGCCATGGTAGAGGAAATGTATAGAGAATTTAAGAAAGGTAGAGAGGAAGATGCATCAAAAAGAGATAAAGGAGCAGAAGAATATCTCCTCCATGACCACTCTAAAAGCAAGGTGAAAGAAGAAAAACTTCCCACACCTCCTAGTATCCCCGAAAACAAAAAGAAAACATCTTTGATTAAATTAGATGTTAAATTTGATTTACCAATATATGATGGAGAGTTGAATGCAAAGAAGTTGGATAATTGGATTAGACAGATTGATGTTTATTGCAGAGTGCAGAGCATTGATTCATACAAGAGTAAGATTCAGCTGGCTAGCCTACGCCTTGGAGGCACTGCCTTGGTATGGTGGGAAGGCAGGACACAACCTGACATGAAGAAACATGGTAAGATTCTTTCTGTCTGGAGTGAATTTGTTTCTGCAATTAAAAAGAAATTCTATCCACTAGCCTATATGAAGCAAGCCATGATGAGCTGGCAAACTCTTAGACAATTGAAAGGGAAAAGTGTACAAAATTACACTCAAGAATTTAGGAAAAGAGCTCTGATTCTAGGAATTTCTTTAGACTCACCTGAAACTCTACTAAAGTATATAGGTGGTCTGCACAACTACTTAAGACACACAATTCTCATGTTTAATCCCACTAGCATAGATGAGGTATCTCTTCAGGCTACACATCTAGAAGCTAGAGGATAGAATGTGAACCCAAAAGTTGGGGGATCATTAAAACCCAATGCAAGCAAGAATAAAGACAAAAGAAAACAGAAATGGAAAGAGAGGAAGGCCAATACTATACAAAAGACCAAGTCTTGATGCACTCACTATAAGAAAGATGGGCATGATTATGAACACTGCTGGATCCTGCATCCAGAGCTGAGACCTAAGAAGTTCAAGGGCAAGAAGAAGAAGATTGCTGCAACTATTCAAAATGATTTTGGGTCAGACTCAGGAGTTGAAACAATAATCACAGCCACAGGTATAAAAGTTAAAAATTTGGAAGCATCTACTAGTAATTCTGCACAATCTACTGATAATGAAGAAAATGAGAGGAAAAGGCATGAGCTTTTTCATATTCGAGTTATTTCCAAGAATCGAAAGATTGATACTTTGTTTGATAGTGGCTCACAAGTAAATTTAATTTATAAAGCAACTGTAAAGAAGTTTGGATTACTAACCACACCTCACAAAAAGCCATATCCATTAGATTGGTTACGTGATAAAGCACAACTACAAGTGACTATACACTGTAAACTTAGGTTTTCTTTTGGGTCAACATTGTAGATGAGGTTGAGTTAGATATAGTTCCTTTGGACATATGTGGAATTGTTTTAGGAAGTCCTTACTTTTATGATAGAAAATCTATTTTCTATAGAGCTGAGAACAAGTATCAACTCGCTAAAGATGGAATTGAATATATTGTAAGAGCTCATAAACTCAAGAATAATTATACTCTCATAAACTCAGGGCAGATGAAAAGAATTGTAAATTCATGCAGACAATTTTTACTGATGGTTGTAAAGGAAAAGAAACCTGATAAAACCAATGTATATGAGGGTTGTGATGTTAAACAACAAGCTGATTTAGAAAAAGTTGTTTCAGAATATGATATACTGTTTCAAGAACCTAAAGGTCTGCCACCCAAAAAGGAAATAGTACATGATATTAATTTATAGCAAGATTCTCCATTGCCTAACATCGGAATGTACAGGTTGTCCGCTTTAGAGAATGCAGAAATCAAGAAGCAGTTACAGGAGCTGCTCGAGAAGGGGTTCATCAGACCTAGCACATCACCAAGTGGGTCTCAAATTGTCTTTGTGAGAAAGAAAAATGGCTCATGGAGAATGTTCATTGATTACGGAGCACTGAATAAGATAACGATAAAAAATCGTTATCCCCTTCCTCGCATAGATGATCTATTAGATCAATTAAAGGAAGCTATTTATTTTTCCAAGTTGGACTTGCATAGTGGCTATCATCAGGTCAAAGTTGCAAAGCAAGATGCATGGAGGACTACTTTCAAAACAAAGCAGGGATTGTATGAGTGGTTGGTTATGCCTTTTGGCTTAACTGATGCTCCTGCTACTTTCATGAGAGTAATGAATGATGTACTCAGACCTTTTCTTGATGATTTTGTCATTGTATATTTGGATGACATTCTTATATTCAGTAAAACATGGGAAGAACATTTAAAGCATGTTAAGCAGACTCTAGATGTTTTGAAAAAAGAAAATCTTTATGTTAAGCTCTCAAAATGTGAATTCGGCAAAACATCTTTGAATTATTTGGGTCATATTGTAGGGGGTGGTGTATTGAAGATAGATCCCTCTAAGGTTGCAGTCATTGTAAACTAGCCTAAACCCAAATTTTCTATCGAAGTTAGAAGCTTCTTAGGAGCAGCACAACATTGGAGAAAATTTATTTCTACTTTTCCTTAATTGCAACTCCCTTACATGCTTTAACATGATTGAAAAAGGTGTTTTAGTGGGGAGGCAAACAGCAGAAAGCCTTCGACACCTTGAAAGAAAAGATTAGTACAACACCAGTACTAACACTGCCAGATCTTCGAAGACCATTTGAGATTGAAATGGATGCGAGTGACTATGCCATGGGAGCAGTGTTGATGCAACACAAAACCCCATATGTTATCATTTTGAGACATTTAATTCTGCAGTAGTTAAATATCCTACATAGGATGAAGAATTATATGCATTAGTACAGAGTGTGAAAAAGTAGAAACATTATTTAATGGGCAAAGAGATAGTTATACATACTAACCATCAACCACTTCAATATTTGCACTCACAAACTAAGTTGCAACAATCAAGACACTATAGGTGGATGGGTTTTCTACAACAGTTTCATCTTGTCATCAGATATAAAAAGGTCATACACAATAAAGTTGCAGATATGTTGTCCAGACCAATCATAAATGCATCCACTATACTTAAGCATAACTCAGTATTGCATGAAAGCTACATTGAACAGTATGCTCAAGATATAGATTTTAAAGATGTATATGCAACTTTAAGTCATGGAAAATAAGTAGAAGAATTGGATTATCATGTTAAGGACCAACTATTGTATCATTTGGGAAAGTTATGCATTTCACAAACTGAAAGAGTAAAGATAATTGGAGAGGCACACACTTCTCTAATATCAGGTCAATTTGGTGCAAGTAAAACAGTTGCATAGTTGCAAAGATTTTGTTATTGGCCAAAAATGAATGAGACAATTTCTAGATATGCAAGAGGGTGTACCATGTGTGCTAAAAGCAAGCCCAACAATAGAAAACTAGGCTTGTACACTCCACTACCAGTTCCTTCTCATCCTTGGGAAAGTGTTTCTATGGACTTTGTTGGAGGACTGCCTAAATCTAGGAAAGGTCATAACTATTTATATGTTGTTGTAGATAGGTTCAACAAAATGTGTATTTTAATACCTTGTAACAAACAAATTACAGTCGAACAAACTGCGAAGCTGTTCTTTCAGCATGTATGGTTCATTTTGGATTACCCACTTCCATTATATCTAATCGAGATACCTGGTTTTTTGGGAAATTTTGGTCAAGTCTATGGGAATTGATGGACACTAGGCTAAAGAAGAGCACAACTTTTCATCTGCAAACAGATGGCCAAACAGAAGTGGTCAACAGGACAGTGATCTAGTTGCTTAGAGGCTATTGCAGCAAGCATCCCAAGATTTGGGATGAACATTTATGTTATGTGCAACATGCTTACAACCGAGCTAAACATTCTTCTACACAGAGATCTCCTTTTGAGACTTGTTTTGGTTTCACACCAAGGTCTCCCTTGGATTTTGTCTTTGGTAAAGACATAGTGGTTGATGGCCACAGTGATGTGGACAATGGAACCCCAGTTTATCAACACAATTCCAAGAGATTCACCAGGAAGTACAAGAACAGCTGGAAAAGAGCCAAGCCAAGTACAAGGCAAGGCATGACAAGCATCAGATGGAGCATAGTTTCCAAGTTGGTGATCAAGTCTGGTTGTATATCAGCAAAGACCGAACACAAGGTGAAGGTAAGAATCTGAAGCCAATAAGGTATGGACCTTTCAAGATACTTGAGAAAATTGGTGAGAATGCTTTTCATCTTGATTTTCCAGCTTAGATGCACATCTAATCAGTTGTTAATGTAGACAGCTTGAGATTATTTGAACCTTAATTAACTGAAGATCCTGAAGAGTAGAGTCAATTACCTTCTATTTATGATCTGTTGCCTGAATATCTTAATGAATTGTAGGAAGATACAATTCTGAACAGGAAGGTGAGAACTACGCACAGAGGGGATGTTGAGTACCTTAGGATTGGACTCAAAGGTTCAAAGCCAAGAAGTGCGAAATGGATAGAAATTGGGCAAGCTAGGAATCAGTAACCCTCACTTGATTGATGCTTAAAAGTAAACATTTGGTTATCCAAAAGATTTTTCAGTGGGAAGGCCGTGATTTAAATTAGATCCTAAACACTCTCTAAATTTTCATAAACTCGTTCAAATTATTCCAAACAGATTCAAGTCTTAGAAAGATCAACTATCAGAAGGAATGCTCATGACAGTTGCAATTGTGATCAACGTGGAGCAATGAGGACCCTCGGTTAAGCGCGCAGACTGTTGGCCCATGGTAACACGCGCTAGCACAAATTGGAAAAACCAGAGTCTAATTCAAGAAACAGGGGTGGTTTTTGAAAGCGCTAATCGCGTATTACAGGGCGTCCCCCTCAATGAAGGAAAGCCCCGAAGTGCCTGGACCCAAAATGCGTATGAAATGAGGAAAAGTAATAACTTCGGTTCCGTGGATTCCACTAAACTGACAAGATATCGGAAGGCCTTGAGCCAGTAAGTAGTTTTGACCGAGTCCCGCCCAATGCCACAAAATGAGTGACACGCGTCCGACAAAAGAGAGAGAAAACCACTCACATTGGACGAGTAAACATCATGCTACTTACCCTTTAGATATGAACAACGACCGTAGAATCTGGGGAACCCATGACAGTCAAAGAGGCGTGTCTTGATAAAAGAATGGACTTGACAAGGTTGTAAAGCAAGATTATAGGTGATTGAAGTCCAACTTGGACGATGAGTTGGTAGAAGATTCGTGTTTCACAGGCATC
Organism: Pinus taeda; assembly: GCA_000404065.3. Lineage (NCBI taxonomy): Eukaryota > Viridiplantae > Streptophyta > Pinopsida > Pinales > Pinaceae > Pinus > Pinus taeda. The sequence continues at coordinate 185,444 of APFE031684027.1, forward strand.
TTGGAGCAAACGAAAATAATAGCCGTTCAAATGTGTTTGAGGAGCCTGACACACTCACCTGTTGCAGAATAGGTGGCCACCTCCTTGTGAAGTGTTACACAGTGATGATGACGCAAAATAGGGGAGTTCGAATGGATAGAGGAAGAAAAACCAGAACGCCAGGAAGCTGAAATGAACCGACAGAAAGCAAACTGGCTTTAAAGCCACGAATCGACAGAGACAGAGCAAGCAGAAAAGCAGTGAAGAGAGTTAGTTAAGAGCAAAGAGAAGAAGTCGAGCTAACCTTAATGTAGCATCGAGCCGGAAAAAGCCAAAGAGAGTCAAAGAGTCTGTGCACTCCAGAGAAAGCTTGAGAGGTTCAAGCAATCTCCTCAACATAGGCCTATCATGTATGAGTTTCATATTGGGCTCATACTACTATGACCAGTAGAGATCAAGTACCAGTAAGGAGAGTCTGTGTACTCAAATCCTATTGATTCATATCTGTTGAGTGAGACTCAAATTGAGCTCACTATTGTAAAGAAACTCTGCTTTAAAAACATAATAGAGAGGCCACCACTAAAGCCTGGACTGGGAGACATAGCCCAGGAGTATTGGGTGAACTCCTTATTAAACTTGTTGTGTTTACATGTTTGCCTGTTATGTTATCTGTAAATTTCTTCAGTGTCTGTGTATTTTGCAATCTTATCGATCCGTTGCATAAAATAACATAGGAACATCCATGCACATGAGTCTGTAATACCTTTAATTATTTGTCCTTTCTTCTTGATGTTTGGTTTGGAAATGGCATAGACAGTGTAGGATCTGATGTACTTCCAGACATCCTATCAAAGATTAGACCAATAGAAATACTTATGTAGTACTACAACCATTTTCTAAACCCTAAAATGCCCAGCGGCCTGACTGTAGTGTGCTTCCCAAATCATCTTGGCGCACTGCAACCATTTTCTCAACTCTAAAATGCCCAACGGCCCGACTATATTGTGCTTCCCAAATCATCTTAGCATTTCAACCATTTTCTCAACCCTAAAATGCCCAACGGCTCGACTGTAGTGTGCTTCCCAAATCATCTTGGAGCGCTCACTTAAAGGATCACAAAGGTGTCCTAGGTGGCATAATAGGGCATCCTGGAGGTGAAAATCATGAACTTGTTGACCCTCCAAGAGCGTCTGGTATGTGTGGTAAAATTGTGGGTTGCTTTTGTAGAGAAGTGGCCAATCAGACGTCTCGTGACCACAAGAGTTGAGCACGATGGTTAACGCCATGATCAGTGGTCGGCTGAGGAATTCTGCAACATTATTGGTGTTTCCCTTCTTATACTTGATATCCAAATGGAATGGTTGTAGGTATGTGGAACACTTATGATGGCAATCATTCTGTAACTTCTCTTGCATCTGTATGGACTGTACGGGTCGGTGGTCTGTGTGGATGATTGTTTACTTCCCCCAAATCGAATGCTTCCATTGTCGGCAGGCCTACACAATGGAATACATCTCTTTGTCATAAGTGGGATACTTCTGGACTGTGTCTGAAAGTGCCTCACCATGATATGCCATTAGATGCCCCTGTTGTGTAAGGACTGCCCCAAAGGCATAGTTAGAGTCATTTGTCTCGATGTCAAATGGTTGTTGCAAGTCTGGTAATGTGAGCACTAGTGCAGAGTAGAGACAATGTTTCAACTCTGCAAATGCCTTCTGTTGAGATTCAGGAAAAAAAAAAAAAAAATCTTTCATTCCTTCCTTGGTGACTTGACACAAGGCCCAAGTGATATGAGAGAATCTCAACATGAACCTGTGGTAGAAATTGGCAAGACCCAGAAATTTGTGGAGCTCTATCAGAGTGTGTGGGGCTGGCCAATCTCGAATGACTTGGATCTTGGCTGGATCCACATGCACCCCCCATACATCAATAATGTATCCCAAATACTGAACTTGGGTCATGCCAAAAGTGCATTTCTCCAAATTGGCACACAACTTGTGTTGTCACAGTGTTTGGAGAACCTATCAGATGTGGTGGAGGTGCTCTTCCCAACTCTGGCTGAAGATCATGATGTCATCCAAGTATATCACTAAAAATGAGTTGGTGAATGGCCACAAGATGTCATCCATCAACCTCATGAAGGTTGCAGGAGCATTCGTCAACACGAAAGACATAACCAACCATTCAAAAAGGCCCTCCTTGGCTTTGAAGGCAGTCTTCCACAAATCAGAGGGTTCGATTGGTACCTACTGATATCCAGACTTCAAGTCGATCTTACTGAAATATTTCCACCCCTTGAGTTGGTCCACTATTCCTCATAGTGATCTTGTTTAATGCTCGATAGTCAATACAAAGTCTCCAAGTCCCATCCTTGTTCTGTACTAACATGATCGGGCTCCCACACGGTGATGAACTCGACCAGATGTGACCTTTTTGCAACAACGCCTGAGTCTGCCTCTTGATTTCTCTATTCTCCAGATGGAATGCTGATAGGTTGGTCCATTGGGAAACGATGCACCTAGGGTTAGATCAATGGAGTGCTTGACCTGACAGTGCAGAAGCACACTTGCGGGGGAGGTAAAGATGTCCTTGTACTCCTCCACAACCTTGTCCATCTATTTTTGTCGTACGAAGGGGCCCTATCTAGAGGTTGTGGCTGCTGTCTTCTTCTTTCCTTGAGGGTGTATCATTAGGAAAACAAATTTCCCAGTTTTGGAAATGAGCTTACTGCATTGTTTTGCAATAACCAAAGAGATGGCAATAGATGGTGCTACCTCCAGTATCCTGTACAACTTATTTCCCAAAGTAACAATAATAGCATGAGGCCTTGACTCATACACAACATATCGCTTCCACAAGTATGGTTGGCCTAATAATACATCACAAACATCAAGGGACCAACGTCACATAATACCTCATCCGTGAAGGGCTTGATGTTGGATGGAAGGCGGAACTGCTGTCTCACGCAATGATCCCATCCTTGGTGAAGCCACCCAATGGTGTATGGTTGTGGGTGTGTCGTGGTCAGTAAGCCCAATAGTTTCATGACCTCTATCGAAATGAGATTCTTTTGGCTCCCATTGTTGACATTGAATTGTAGTGGGGAACTCTTTACCACATATGGGAGTGGAAGAGGCGCTCCTTTGCCTCTAGATCTTCGGGTTCCTCCTTCTGGATCTTAGTGGTGGCAATGGTGGCATTGGGCTCCACATCGGTAATCTTCTTCCCTTTGTCATTCCCCTTGTCGGGTTTTGACTTAGAGTCAAAACATGCATCTGATTCTGAAGCCTTCAGCTCGGCCACCAGTGACTGCTTGGCCCAACACTCACTTGTGTTGTGAGTGGAGCTCTTATGGAACTCAAACCACTTTCCCATGTCCTTCTTTGGCTTCGCAGTGTTTTTATTTGCTTGTGGCTTTGGCAATATTTTCCAGGCTGCCCCACCTTGGCTTGTCTTTTGTTCTGCGGTTTGGGGGCAACATTCCCTTGCTTCAGAATCACATATCCAAAGTCTCGCTTCTTCTGTTTAAACTTCTGCTTGATCTTGATGATGTATTGGTATGCTGTGCCAAGCGAGGAGATGTTTGGGAACTCCATATCATCCTGGATGTACCTATTTAGGCATCTGTGGTACTTGAGTACCAAATGTTTCTTATAATCCTTGATACCCAACTTCGTGCAAATGGTATGAAAAACATTGGTAAACTTCGACACATATTGTTCCTTGGTAAACTCCAACACATCTTGGCCCCTTCCCTGCCACAACGTTGTCCACTTTATGTATTTATCCTCATAGCTCCCAATAGGGTAGTACTACTCCTTGATGGCATCCCTGAATGAGTTCCAAGTGGGTGCGACTGAAAAGAACGAGGTTGTACTTTCATCCTTCTACCCACAGTAGGTTTCCCACCAGTCCTTGATGTGGGGGGCGACTTTGAGAATAGAAAAAGTAACCTTTTCTCGTCTAGAAGAATCATGAAAAAAAAATACCCTTCTAGCAGATTTAACCATTTATCTATGATGTCTGCATCTATTTGGCCCTCAAATATGGGAATGTCAAAGTTTACTTGTACCTTGAAAGTAGTGGAGCTTCCAGAGTGGCTGCTCGATGTGGATGCACCACTTGTGGGAAACCGTTGAAGTATCTCAGCAGAGTTATCCATCATCGCGTTCCTTTGTTTCTTAAGGGCCTCCTTGAGCAATATTTTGATGGGACCTCCTTCCCCCTTGTCTTTCTTTTCTTCTCCCATGGGTAGCCGTTGAGGTTTCCAAGTCTGATCTTACAAAGGTTCAACCATATCGAGCCCTAACTCCTTATATCCCGTCCTTGTTGGGGACATGCAAAGAAAAATAGAGAGAGCATATCACTTTGATACCACTAATCTAGATTTAAACAGGAACGCAAAAAATTATAGATATAACCATAAATACAAAGATGTAGTAGAAATACCTCTTCATTTCATTGATATCAAATACTAAAATATGCTTACAAACAGAATGGAAATAAGACTAGCTCAGGTGATGGTAGCTTATCTCTAAGAAGAGATGTGGTGGCTACATGCCTCTGAACTATTTTACAATGAGGCTCAAAGGTCTATTTATTATTGAGAAACAATAAAGATCCCTAAACATCCAAAAACCTAACCCTAAGAGATCAAGCGCCAAACTATGGGCCTCGTTTGGGTAAATTGGTATATCAACTTCTTGAGGTCGTAACTTTGGCATACAATCTTCGTTTGACATGCACAATGCCTTGTTAGAAATATCTATTCAAGGACTACAACTTTTGAGTAACCAATGTCAGGCAAAGATCCATGTCGGTCCCAATTTTCCCAAAAACTGTCATTTAGGGCCTCAAAATGGATTCGAAAGTTTAGGACGTGAAAAATTGCCAACAATAGTAAGTTGTGCTACAAATAAGGAAACTAAAAAACTGAAAGCAACAATGGTTGGGGTATAAGTGGAATAGGTGTGTGGCCACCAATATCCACCTGGATTAGAAGGAGAACAAGGAAAAACAATATAACAAATATATGTGGTTCATCGAATTGGGCTATGTCCATGGGAAGGTTGTCTTCTATTATCTCCAGAAATCTCCTACAATATTACAAAGAGAGAAACTACAAATAACCCGATACAAATAGCAGTATGTTGTGAGCATGGGATAAGATGTGATGGTATAACAAAATGGTATCGTTTTAAGAGGCTCCCTTGACCCTATTATATACCCAATGATGTGGAGGAATTACTCTCACATATTAAATGTGCGATAATATAATTCTCCAAATAACAGCCCTTTATATAATAAATGGATACAAGAGTATTCTGTGCCATACTAAATATGGTATATAATGTATTACTCTTTTACATAAGATTGTGGACAACTTCCGAATAATGCAAAGACATTATTACCTTCCAAGGTGTTGTAGCTTTTTTTTGGTTTTGATAAGATAGAATATTTGAAAAAATGCTAAGTTAGGACATGGACATAACAATAGTGAATAAAATGTTAGTTGAAAAATAAATCTTGATGATGATGTCCATATCAAAGAAAATGTTAGGTTAGATGCTCTAAAAAATCACGACAAAAAGAAAATGTTAGGTTAGAAAGAAAAGAAAATAAATAAATTCTGAAAGTGAGAAAGTCTAAATGCCACTACCTTTTTCTACAAAATAATGATTGTGTGCAGCTTGTCTAAATGCCACAACCCATGACAATCAAATAGTTTAATCTTGATTGCTTCATGCTTTAAATTTGATGTTATAGTTAGTGAATAAAGATCTGGCCAAACTATTTAATCTTGGCAGAACAACAGTTAGATAGAGAATAATAAGGTGCTCATCAATTTAATCTGAGCTCTTGGATTGATATAAGGTTAGAACTAGATAGTTTCCTGGTTTAAAATAAAATGAATAAGGGTTTGCCAGCTTAAATGCACCCATTAAGTGAAGAAAAAATGATAGGGTAAGAAAAGGGTAAATAGAAGAAAGGTTGCATAAGATGATGATTGATTGGACAAAGTATACATTTATTATGTTTTACCATATGATCTGTCCATGAGGCAGTTACACAAAGAAAACAAAGATTTACAAAGTCAATTAATTAACTTCCACATTCATTTTACCCCTTTACTTTACTAATTTCCCAGTACTTAATCCTTTAAGTCAAACGACTCATAGCATTTCTCTGACTTCTGGAGGGACCAGACCGTCGCCTAAAATGACTTAAGGACAATAGTACTAGATTCCCCCCTCATCAAAAATTCATCCCCATTCATCCTTATATTTACTATTTCCCCTTCCTACCTTCATACAGTTCATATTCACTCATTTTCCATAAAAACCCCTTTTCCTAATGTTATGAAACCAACTCAAGAAAAGATAGAAAAGATAGATCAACGCCTTAGAATTCAACCTCTTCGAGGGGGCAACCTCCTTTACATTACATAAATGAACAATTCTTGGATGATAAAAATGAAAAGACCTCCTTTCTATATATAGGAGTCTAAGGGGTCATTATATAATCAGAGCCTACATAACAATAATAAATTAAGGGCACAATAATAACAATAGGGGCACTACATGGGTACATCAATATAATAAGGGGGTTGTACTAATAATAAGGGGTTAAACTAGTAGTATAGGGGCCTAACATGCCCCTCTCCTTCAAAAAGTGTTGTTCTCAACGCTTGAGTAGTTCTTGATGCTTCTATATAAACTTATTTTCCTCTAATGTGGAATCTTCAACGGGTAAGTTCTTCCACTTGATGAGATACTCTGAAATTGATTGATTTCGTAGTTGTCAGGTTCTTGTTTGTGTGATTGCTCCAAGTTCCAATATGATTTTTCCTTCCTCTTCAATTTCTGGCAATATTGTTTGAATTGGGATCTTTTGGAACTTTTGAATAAGTGGCCAT
>APFE031684027.1:199094-227229 GCA_000404065.3 Pinus taeda
AATCCTCCCCTCGAACAAAGGACCATCGAGCCTCCCCTCAAACGATTATCCATCCGTCCACTCTCTACCAACCAGGATTCTCCGCTCCAATGCGTTGGAAACACACGCCTTACATGGAACACCACCTGCCTCGAGATCTTGCTCTATCCCAGCTCAACTTCTCCTCACTGTGTTGGGACCAGGACACGTCCATGAAGAATCTGGAGCACACCACCTGTCTAACCGAGTGAGCTTTCTCTATCCCAGGTCAAATCCTCTTCACCGTGTTGGGACCAAGACACGTCCATGAAGAATCTGGAGCACACCGCCTGTCTAACCGAGCTCATCCACAGATCCCATCATGATATTACTGGGGCCCACAACCTTCGTTCGGCATTCCGAGGATTCATCCACTTGGCTAACTTCGGGGCATGGCTTTGATACCACTTGTAAGGACTCTGGACACCACATATCTCGACAATGGTATGATATTGTCCACTTTGGGCCTAAGCGCTCATGGAATTGTTTTTGGGCTTTACCCCAAAAGGCCTCATACCAATGGAGATATTTGTCCATCCTTATATACCCATGATCCTCCCCACTTCTAGTCAATGTGAGACTTTGGTCATATACCCAACACAACCTAGTTGCAAGGATGGTGCGTGCTAGATTCCAGGGGCAAGGTCGAGGATGAGGAGGAATGGGACCAGGAAGGGGCCGCAGATAATTAATTTGTTACAATTGTGGAGGACCAGGGCACTACGCCCACGATTGTACCAACCTGACAAGAATATCATGTTCATACTGTGCTCAGTTTGATCATGAAATGGTAGATTGTCCTATGTTGATCACACAGATGCGTGAGAAAGGGGTACTCTAGCCTCCTCCGACTCAAAATATCCAAATGATGAGGACTGAACCATGCGAAGAAGACCCAAATGTGAACATGGTGCTCAGAAGCGGTGCGACCACAGGGGAGGATAAGGGGAAGTAGCCCGAGGAAGATACATGGGTTTGCAAGGCTCCTACAAAGGAACCTGAGTTTGACTTAGAACACGCAAAGGAGACGTTGATGGAAGCTAAGAAGAGCTTCGCGGATGACTCCACTTCAGGTAGTAAGGATCAACCAGAGCCAGGGATGGATCCTTCTATGCTTACTACCTTTCTGGAGACATGCATGAAACTATTGTGCGAAAACAAGGCAGTGAAGGGACTACAGGAGCTTATCACTTGATGCACGAGGTTAGGAGAACCGCTCATAGTCTAGAAATTAGGAAAGCATGCCTTGTGTACTAGAAGGGAAATGAGATTGACGACACAGATTGGTGAGTACGAAATGGATCAAGTCATCCTAGATTTGGGATCAGACGTGAATGTGTTACCAAAGCAAACATGGGAACGCATGGGCAGGCCCATGTTGTAGTGGTCCCCTATTCAATTACGAATGGCGAACCAACAGAAGATTTTTCCCATGGGGAGGTTGTAAGGGGTAAGAGTTGATATTGAAGGCGCGAGCACACAAACAAACTTTGAAGTAATAGAGATTGTCGATGACAACAATGCCTATCCCATGTTGCTAGGAATAGGCTGGGCCACTGATATGAATGGAGTCATCAACTTGAAGAAGCGAAAGATGACATTCGAGAAAAAATCCCTATGCGTAGTTGTTCCACTAGACCTAGCCAAAGGAGTGTGCTACACCGAACCAGTGCGCGACGATGAAAGCGATGATAAGCTAGATTGTATTTACTAGATAATGACATGAGACCAGGATTGGGTGAAATTGACTACGGATGGGAGAATCTTATGGGAGCGCAAAAGCTCCTACACTTTGGATTCAGACGAGGAAGTAGAACAATGGTAGAATCGGTTGCACAAAGTGACAATGCTGAAATGCAACATGATGATTAGATCACTGCACTACATGACAACAGAGGCAAGGGAACTACCATCATATGATAGAGTGACAGCAGTGGATGAATTCTTTGACAAATTTAAAAGTGCAATACCAAAACAACAACGGTTCGATGCACTGAGATGGGCACTAAGCGCAACACCTGCATGATGGTGGAGTACACGTCAAGGCAAGCTTGAGGATTGTGCAGATGTAGAAGGATGAGGTTGGTGGGCTCCAGTATTGCAACAATAATGCTACAAATCCTAGGGCTTCCTTCTTTACTTTTATCAACTCGGTAGTTCGTAACAAGCTTGGAAGCGACGATGCTATATGCACAAGTACTAGCTCTTACTGCAGGCTGTCACTTGATTAGCTGGCACAAGTTCGCTAGGAGCTTAACCCAACTTCTATGAGTTCTTAGAAGAAGATTTTAACTGTGATGGATGAAAGCTAACTCAAAAGAGGCTATTCTACTTGCATAAAGGAGTTGAAAGCTGAAAGGAAATGCAAACCCTAACAAACCCTAGTTTTACCGACTAACCCTACTGGTGAAAGAAAAGAGGTGAAAGCTACTGAAATGGATGCCATTGACTCTTGGAAAGGTAAAATGCATGTGTCTAAGCTACTTCTGAAGGAAAATATGGAAAAAGCATCTTTTTGTATTTTTGAATAATTTTGTAGAATTGTTATGCATGTGCTTTAACTGTTTTTGATTGTGCAAAGGTTGATTGGTGAAAGGAAATGGAGTGGGCACTTGCAGGAGGTTGGGAAGGTGAGAAGAGGACCTAAGGGGTCCCTAGCACCCTTCCAGAGAGTTTCACAGTGATCAGATCTTGAAAACCTCACATGAACTTCTATAGGAAGTCTGCAGGGGTTCTTCAGGATGTTTTACAGGAAGTTCTACAGGAAGAGCCGAAAGAGGACTTTGGAGGGTTGATGGTGGAAAAACTATGGGAAAGTGGAAATGGAGGATGTATGAGGATGTGAAGGGGTCTAGGGCCTGGTGAATGAAGCTAAGGAGTGATGAAGGTGGTTGGATTGTTTCAAGGATGGAGGGAGCAATGTTGCACAAAAATGTAGGAATTAAGGAAAATTGGGAAAGTGTGGCAAATGAAGGGAAGGAATCTTGGATTAGGGGCTAGAAAAAGTTTTATGATGGAGGAAGGGTAGGTAGGGATGTATCACAGGTGCTTTGCACACTATTTTCCAAAACTGATCAAACAAATACTGAAAAAAACAGAGATCTATTTATTTTGACCTAATCTGACCTAATCAGAATCATGATGAACATAAGTTTATAGACAGGAAATCATGCAAGATAACTATGGAAACTAAGCAAGAATAGATATAAACATGCAAGTATGACTGGTATCAACTTTTCCAACTAAAAATCTAACACTAGCAATTGCATGGAAAGGCAAAAACAGTGTTTTGTGGCAGCAAGTATGCCTTGGTCTCAGCTCATGGTCCCAAGGAGGGAGAGGTGAGATCAAGGATTGCTTGATGGCCTTTTTGCAGATATTTTCTATTACCAAATTGTCAAATCAACCTGAAGCATGAAAAGCTATTTTAATCATCAAAAACAACCTAAGTAACAAAGCAAGATCTTAACCTAAATAATAGAAATTATCCTATGAATGCAACAAAGACACATAAAAGTACACAAAGGAGGTACTGGCACTTGGGTTGGGCCCAACCCCAAGAGCTACAACCTCCTAAGAAAGATCAGATCTGGTGCAAAGCTGGATTCATCTTTATTGATAAAAAATTAATAATAGTTACATCCCAAAAACTGTCTACAAGAAAAACTCGAAAATGTGTTGCACTAAAGTGTGAAAATAGACTATCAAATGGCTAACCTACTGACTAAAATATAACTACAATATAACTAACCAAACTGAAGCCCTAAGCCTTCTTATTTATACAAATTGAGGACCCTAACAGTCCTCCTAAACTTTAGGAACTCGGCTGCCAAAACTTGCAGTTAACAGCAACTTTACTAGCCCTGCTTGGCTGCCCTTGTTAGCATCGATGCGGTGGCCCTTGAACTCCGAGCTGCTGGTGGAGAATTCAAGGTAAGGGCTCATAAATGAAGGGGACACCCTCCTACAAATCCTCTCCCTTGTTCTTCCATGAATTTGGCTACCAAATGCTCATTAAACCTTTGATTGTGTCTCAAAATTGACCAAAAATCTGCATAAAGCACACATTAGACTTTTTGGCATAATGACTAATCCAATTCACTCTATTGGCATAAATATAATAAAAAACATGCAATAAACTAATGATAATGGTGGATTAAGTCGAATAAGGAGGCTAAATGAGCCCATATAACTACCCATTTCCGGGGCTCATCAGATGTTCCTGCAGTTTAGAAGACCCCAGCTTCGACCAAGAGTCGGGCAGCCAGGATGGAGCAACTTGCATGCCCACCTGCATCGATGGGTACCGATGTGTGTTGTGCAATCCACACAAACATGCCCCAAACTAAGAATCAGAAATTGGAACAGGACGCAGCAACAGGAAAAGCGACGCGCCCCATAGAGGTTCCACGTAGAAGCATTCAAGAAGGTATGCAGAATCCTAAATAGGGTTTACTAAGCAGGACAAACTGATTGGGACCTACGCGTACCAACAGTCTGATGGGCCTATAGGGCCATGCACAAGAACCTAAGCGTGGAAATGATTCTGAAGAAGACGAGCAAAGTCAGGGCCATAGTTTTGGAAAAGAATCCTCACGCAATAACTCCCATAATTGGGACATCACGCGAGGACTAGAACGAAGGGATTATGAAGCCATGCGAGGATGAACATACGCATATTCAAGAAGCCATTTGGTGAGGGAACCTTGAACTTCACGAACTCGAAGAATATTGGGTATGGCTGAGAAAGAAAAACATGATATTGGACGAAGATATCAACAAACTAGAAACCGGAGTCATGCAAGCATGTTGTGCCAAGAAACTAAGCACGGTGCCACAAGGTATAGCTAGCCATACTACTGCATTATAAGAATTTGTGGCCTTGCTACCATGGCTGCGACCGCACCTTACTAGACAAAGTAAACAGGGGAGCACACCATACAAGGAAGAACACGAGGCGCTGACTGGCACGAGGGTAACTAAGGAGGGCGTGCGGACTAGGTTGGAAGGTGACTTGAAGCCTCACACCAGTGATGTGACCACCTGACTATATGTGGAGAGCACAGTCTCAGCACTCCCAGCAATTGAAAGAGAGAGCAGGACTATAAACGAGTATGTTGGGAGCTGCGCGATACGGAGATTGCGTGTAGGATCGGTATGTCACAGGGGTCGCAGACGCACATAGGGGGCTACACTGCTGCGCGGGTAGGCTGGAAGGTGACCGTTGGTGTCACTATTCATGACAAGAGGTCCAATTCAAGGAAAAAAGGATCGGGTAGCGGGCAATTAAGACACGAATTAAGAGCTAGATTTGGGACGATCTGCTGCCAAGAAGGCATTAATGACTCAGAAGTGGGGGGAGGGTCAAATTCAAATTCAAAAGCTGCTATAAAACCGCCAGGGCTAGCCACAAGGCAACACTTGGTTGTTTGAGAATTGAGCAAGTACAGAGCATTGAGTGCCACGTACTCTTACCGTCCTCAAGTGTAGACACAATGAAAACTATTAGAACAAGAGTGCAATTCACGAAGTTACCGCGGAGCCCCGTATGGCCCACGAGGAACCTAGAGAGGTGATAGTTGTGCCAGAAGTAAATCACCACACATGTCGCGACCACAAAAAGATAAGTAACCGATGGGGCCAGTCCGGGTATCCCCAAGAAACCCATGATTTGGAAAATTGTTAATGGCAGAGAAGGGAAAAGCCATCACCATTGAAACAGAGGAGGAGGAAGAAGACTTGCAAGCCCTGATCGCCCAAATTGAGGTGCAAGACGATGAGGCAGAGGATTTCTCCCAAATGCCTTCCGTGATAAAGTTACCTCCTTACATCCCCCCATGGAAGGGAAAAGCCAAGGTACCAAAGGACCTGGAGGCCATGAAGAGTGCACTCTAAACCCTACTCCTCCCCAATGATATAAGGTTTGAAGGTCCATTGTTGGGACGAGTACCTACTATGAAGTTTGAAGATTGGGACCTCGCAGATAGTGAGAAGTTCCCAGAGTTGGTCCCGGAGAATTTAATGAAGCAAAAATGGTTGCATAGTGTAGAGAGGGATGGGTTACTCCATCTGCGATGGATACCCCACTACCACCATGCGCCAATCACCATTTTTGTCATCAGGCAACTGTTGTGCCTGGTGCATGATGGGTATCTCTGGCTGGAGGAGCCAATTCCCATCACATCCGATCTAATTCACTGAATTTCTCGACTACTAGTCAAAGGAAACGACCCTATGGCCATCGCAAGAAAAAGCAGCAACTTGGCCCTCGTAGAAGCTATGAAGGCCAAGTATAAACTAGAAAAGAGAAAGTGGGGATACGCAATAGAAAGCATTAAAGGCCAAGGGGTGCACATAGCCACCCAGATGCTAGCTGGAAAGTTAATGAGGAAATGTCACGCCAATAAAGTACCAGTGTCTGTGATTGCATTGGCAAAGCAATAGGCAAAGGGGGTCCAGTTCAACTGGGCGCAGTTCCTCTGCGACGAGTTCTTGACGAACTGCAGGGAAGCCCAGGAGAAGGGTAAGGCTTTCCACTATGCGTAGTTGCTCTTATCCATCCTGTTAGTTACCGGGGAGCTGTCGGAGGACAGCTAGTTTCCCACTACTAAGGGTGACCTGCTCGAAGCCGCGAGGTACACCTTGCTCTAGGCTACAAAAGAAGCGAATAGGATTCACGAGATAAAGGTGTTCTGGGTGTTCGTGGAGGCCAGCATCCAAACATGAATCAACTGCAGGCTGCACTTGTCCCCTACAGTTCATAACAGCTTGCAAAGTGTAGTAGAATTCAAGGCAAATATGCATAACCTGTATATCCGAGCGTGCAAGGATCCAGCACGAAAATGGGTGAAGCTTCCTTTCATCGCAATGGATGATGTGATCTTCGCAGTAATGGAGTCATGGCCTCCGGAGTGGCGCACCCCGAACTTGGTAGAAATGGAGAAGGTCATAGCGTAGCAACGAAAGAAGGACACCAAGCTGCGCATCGCAAAGTTGGCTGAGAGGAGGCACTAGGAACAAGAAGCAGCCACATGGCAGAAGGCGGCTAATGCAGCAGTAGCAGCGCAGATAGTAGAGACCACAACCGCACCAACCAGAGAGCTCGAGGAGGGCCAAGAGATGTCCATGGGGCAATAGACCAGGGAAGGGGACAAGAGAGAGGAACACGCAAACCCCAGTTCTGCATCGACCCAACCAAAGCGGTCGCGCGACCCTGAGAAAATAGCTCCCCGAAAGAAAGGAAAATCCACGAAGGCGTCCATCGACCCGATCATGCTCACAGAAGGTGATCTATTGGATATCATCAAAATGATTTGTGAAGTCACAGAGTTCGCACTCCAGGGATTGTTGATGGAGCAGAACACTGTGTTGGGGGCACGCAACACGCAGCTACACAGTTTACAGTTACAACACCCCCAAATAGGCACAATGGCCCAATATGTCACAGTAGGAACTGCTTAGGCCGAGCAAACGTTGCGGGCCCGTATGGGTAACACCTTCGTATTATCCAAAGGTGCCTATCAGCAGCAACCAAGAATGATCGAGCTACGATGAGCAGCATGAAAGTTGTCGTCTTGAACTTAGCTGCGCTGCCACGTGAAATTTTGTACCAATTGCAGGATGGGATCATCACAGAGCTCCGCACCTGGGAAGGTCGAGCGATCCAAGTCCTGCATGAATAGAAAATCAACATGGACCAGCTCAGCGTTCAGTGAGATGAGTTGGTTGCACAGACTCGCGGGCTAGAATAGGCTGTATAAGATGCCTGCAAGAATGTTCCAGAGTTGGCCGTGCCGACAGAGCTACCAGTAGAAGAGGGGGTCCATAGATTAGTGGCCGGAGTCCGCAAGGCCTGAGGGGAAATGGCAAAGGTTTAGTTGGAGTTGAACATGAAAATAGTTGAGCTGCAATTAAAGGCGCAGCCTTCCACACCCCCAGAAGTCAAAGAGGCTATCCAGATGGGGTTGGAACAAATTGGCTAGGCGACACAGGGGTGCACCAGGATGTTGGAGCAAGCAATAACCATACTTATGCACCTGCAGGAAAAACTGAACCTACAACACCTAAAAACAGAGGCATGCGAGTTACAGCAGGAGTATGACAGTGTCCGAGGCATTGTGCAGATGGTTGCCCTTACTCAACGACTCGCCAGACTACAACAGGCAAGGGCACTGAAGGACCAATTAGATTTCGCACACCAAAAGGAAGCCCTGCTTAAAGCACACATCCAACCATGGATGGATGAAGCATTCACAATTACAACTACCATTGAAGGGAAGCTGGCACAGATGCAGGAACTGTATGCGGTTGGACAAGAATGTGACCTTGCTCACGAAAGTTTAGAGATACGTGTGCAACAAGTACAACAGGCAGCGGAATAGTGTGCTGCGAACACCAAAGCTGCGGGAGACCTGCTACATGGACTTCGCACCAAGATGGCCGCACCAGCAGAGTGACTCGGGACGAGTCACGATGATTGCGTTGGGGGCCTGTTGGGCAACGGATCCCCCCATAGCATGTTTTTGGGGCTTAAAGCTCAAGTTTTGATCAATGTAATGTAAAGACTCCGCGAAGTATGGGCGCGAAGTGCGACAGTCTAGGGTTGTCCACCCTAAAATAATGTAAAGTTGAGTCGACCTACCCATGGTTTGTGGACCATGGGATTGTAAAAATAGAGCGAGGCTCTAAGTGAAAAGAGAGTTCTAAGTTTTGAAAAATGAATAGATAGATGCAAAGGCATGGTTAGAAGATAGAAGTGGATCTGAAGTGTATTGGGTCGTAGTGGTAGGTAGAGGCTCTACAGCTAAATACGCAAAGGCCTAGTAGAGACCGAAACTGAGTGCACAGACCCTTGCAGCTGAGTGCGCAAGGTGGAGTCGGGTCTATAACTGAACTTGAGTATTAATAAAGATAAGATTGATTCAGAATATTGTGCATCTGTTTGTAGATATGTATTTCTGTGTTCTGGTTATCTTTATGCATTTATATTATTTTCAAGCACGTGCACTTATTTGAAAGTTGAATAAGTAATAACAATATTGGGCCCACACAAACTAAGTTAAGCACTAATATAATAGCATAGTAAGGATCAAATCAGAATAATATTGTATTCACAAAGGTGCGCACAGGTTGCAAAGAATAGAAAGCTGCACGGAGGAGCGCATCGCCCATATTAGGATCATGAACCTCCAGAACCTTCATCAAGATATCCCTAGGGTGTGGAAACCTAGTTCCAACACCCTCCCATACTACTTCGGGTGAGACTTCAGTCCGCGATCCATGGACTGCTGCTGAAAGGGCCAGTAGTACCAGGATTTTCTTGGCTAAACTCACTGTTGAACCTGGGTTAGGCCCCACGTAGCCAACAATGATGATTTTCTTCCCATGGTATTTTGTAGATCCAGTCAAGAGAACTATGGTTATGTTCTAATCCAGGGTTAATGGATTGGGGTTTATGGATGCTTTGGCATGTATATATATGTATTGTAACATTGAAAGGAATATAATGAAAAATCAATATGGTAGTCCCAGTTTTGGGATTGAGGGGAAAATCATTGTGTATATATGTTTTATGTTTTATGTTTTATGCTCTCTCCATTCTTTATTTTCTGTTTTTTAGAATTCATATGCAGGTATTTTTTATACGAGGTTAAAACCTACATTTGGTATCAGAGGTTTTTTGGCTTCAAGGGGACACCTTTGTTGCTGAGGGTTTTTCTCGAGCCTGTGGTAGACCCTGTTCAGTGGGAAATCTGCGGGATCGATTCTTGTGGTGAAAGAAGATGACAAGTAGTGGAAAGATAGAGATCGAGAAATTTAGTGATGAGATTTTTGAGTTGTGGAAACTCAAGATGGAGGGTCTGATGGTGGATAAATATGAGTGGATCATGGTAGATTCGGGTACTAAACCAATTACAATGTCAACTAAATACTAGGAGAAGTTGGATCATAAGGCAAAGTTCACAATACGGTTGTGTATCTCAGATTAAGTATTGTTGAATGTATCATGGGAAGCTTCGGCGAAGGATTTGTGGGAAAAGTTAGGGACTTTGTACCAATCTAAGTCTCTGGTGAGTAAAATGTTCCTACGGAAAAAGTTGTATAACCTGAGGATGAAGGATTGAGACTCGGTGATAAAGCATCTGAACGCCTTTAATATTGTGGTAAGCCAAATGTTATATTTTGATATAAAAATTTCGGATGAAGATAAGTGCATCGGTTTGTTGTGTTCACTACCAGATTCGTGGGATAGTCTGGTTGTTGCAATATGTAGTAATGTGATTGCCTTACATTTTGATGAAGTAGACTCATCCTTGTTGTCGGAGGAGATGAGACAAAAAAATACGAAGGGCCAGAATGGTGATGCCTTACCTGTATGAGGATGGTCCTAGAACAGAAACAAACTAAATTCTCAAGTGCGAGATCTAAATCTTGAGGGAGATCTAAATCTCCAGGAAAACCTGTAAAGGTGTGCTAGAAATGTCGAAAGGAAGGGCACTTCAAAAAGGACTGTAGATCTAAAACTCTCGAGAAAGGAAAGGGATATGATGATGCTCCTTCTATAGAGGCAAAAACCACCTCAGATGAAGGTGGGGATGTGTACTTGGCTTCTTCTTTCAAGTACGCATGTAGATCATGAGGCATGGTTGATTGAATTAGGTTCATCCTATCACTTCACTCCGCACAGGGAGTGGTTCTATGAGTATGATAAATATGATGGTGGTGATGTCTTCTTAGGGGATGGTAGGAAGGCTAGAATCATCGGTCATAGAAAATTAAAGTTGAAGTTGCAAGGTGGAAGTATTATAAAACTTTTGGGTGTTTTGCATATTCCTGCATTGGCCAAAAATTTGATTTCTGTAAGCAAGCTGGATGATGTAGGTATTAAAACAATGTTCGAGAAAGATACCTGCAAGACGGTTCAGGGAGCACTGGTATTGATGTGAGGAGTTCAGATTGGAACTATGTACAAGCTTCAAGGTAGCACTATTATTCATGGGTGCAATAATTATGTGGTTCTTGAAAGTGGAGCAAAAAATCTAGTGGTCTTTGGAGAAAAGACCATGCTATGGCATCAAAAGCTTGGAAATATTGGAGAGAAGGGCCTTTGAATAATTCATGGTAATGGTATGATAGAATATAAGTCTAATTGCTCTATAGATTTTGATTTCTGTGAAAATTTTGTATATGGGAAGCATAATCAAGTGAGTTTCCTCTCTGCTACTGAGAGGGTGAAACAAATATTAGAGCTTGTGCAGAATGATGTGTTTGGACCTGTGTCATTTCTATCACCTGGTAATTATGTGTATTATGTATCATTTATAGATGACTTCTCAAGGAATACATGGATATATTTCCTCAGGAAGAAATCTGAAGTATTTGACAGGTTTAAAGAATTTAAGGCTCTGGTGGAAAACCAGACAAATAAGATGATAAAGGTGTTGAGGATAGATAACAGTGGATATTTTTGCAAGAAAGAATTTCAAGAGTTCTGTAAGAAGTGTGGTATAGCACAACAAAACACTACTCAATACATACTAAAATGGATTTGCAAAAAGAATGAACACGATGTTGATGGAAAATTCAAGAAGCATGCTCAGTGGTGCCGGGTTAGGACAAGAATTCTGGGCAGAGGCAGTGGAGAGTGCATGTTACCTAGTCAACGTGTCACCTTCATCAGCGTTGGAGGATAAAACGCGACAAGAGGTATGGACTAGTAAGAAACCCTCTCTTTCACATTTGAGAAATCTGGATGTGATGCATATGTACATGTTCCAAAGGAGAAAAGAACCAAGTTGGATAGTAAATCTGAAAGGTGAATCTTTATTAGGTATAAGGATGGTTTAAAAGGTTATAATCTTTGGAACCTAGAAACAAGGAAGGTTGTGTACAGCCACGATGTTGTGTTTAGAGAGGTGAAAGATGTTATTAAACATGAAGTCCTACCAAAGGAACCTTAGAAGATAGGGTTTCAACTAAAGGAGGAGGAATCAGACTATACAGCAGAAGAGGAATCAGAAGATGAAGAGCCAAAAACTCCAACTATGAGAAGATTAGTTCAAGAAAGAAGGCATCTAGAAAGGTATAGTCTAGCTGCTTTCTATTCAAATTTTTGTTTATCTATTACTGATGATGATCCCAAAACTATTAGGGAAGTAGTAGATTTAGAGGATGGAAAAATCTGGAAAGAGACCATGGTTGATGAAATCGAATCTTTGCACAAAAATGAGGCTTCAGATCTAGTGTAGTTGTCGGCTAGAAGAAAACCCATTAGTAGAAAATGGGTGTTTAAGAAGAAGATGAATGCAAAAGGAAAGGTGGAAAAATACAAAGCTTGGTTGGTAGCAAAAGGTTATTCCAAGGTTCCAGGAATCGATTTTGGTGATATTTTTTCTCCTATTGCCAAGGTAGCTTCTATTAGATTGCTTTTATCTTTTCTGCTGCTTTTGATTTTGAGGTAGAACAAATGGATGTGAATACAACATTTCTTCACGAAGATTTGGAAGATGAGATCTACATGAACCAACCTGAAGCCTTTGTGGTGAAGGGTAAGAAAGGACTAGTAGTTAGGTTAAAATAGTCTTTGTATGTGTTAAAATAGTCACCAAGGATTTGGTAGTAGAAATTTGATACATATATATGGGGACTTGGCTTCACCAGAAGCAAAGAAAATCACTGTGTATATTTTAAATTAATTGGTGACCATGTTATTTATTTGGTCTTATATGTGGATGATATGTTGTTGATTGGAGATAAAAAAAGAAATTATCCAGGAATTGAAGACCCAATTGTCCTCCAAATTTGACATGAAAGATATTGGTGCTGCAAACTATATTTTGGGCATGGAAATTAAATGAGATTGGGCAAAGAGGAAGCTCTGGTTAAACTAGAGGAAGCATGTCGATACAAATTCTAGAGGTTTAATATGTAGGATAGTAAATCGGTGAAAGTTCCTATTCCCGTCAGTGTAAATTTATCTGTTGAATAGTGTCCCAAGACATAAGAAGAGGAAGAGGACATGTCTCATGTTCCATATGAAAGTGTAGTTGGTAGTCTAATGTATGCAATGGTATGTACTAGACTAGACATTGCACATGCAGTGGGAGTATTGAGTATGTTTATGTCAAAACTAGGGAAGGATCATTGGACAACAGTGAAGCAGGTTTTTAGGTATTTGCGTGGCACTAGTGATTATGGTTTATGCTACGAAGGATGACCACGATTCAATAGAGTTTTGGACATCCATGGATTTGTTGATGCAAACTAGGTTGCATATCTGGATCAAAGAAGATCTACAAGTGGGTATGTATTTAACCTATTTGGAGGTGCAGTCAATTGGATGACCAAGAGACAATCTATAGTGGCACTTTCAACTACAAAGGCAGAATACATGGCAACCACTCATGCAAGAAAGGAACCAATTTGGTTGCAGATATTGTGTTCAAGTATGGGGTTGGTACAACGAGTTATAATGATAGACTATGATAGCAAAAGTGAAATTTTCTTGGCAAATAACCCTGCTTATCATTTAAAGACAAAGAAAATTGATGTTCAGTATCACTTTGTGAGGGATATGGTTAAGGAAAAAAAGGTGTTGCTAGTAAAGGTAGACACTTTGAAGAATTCTTCAGATGCATTGACAAAGTTTGTGAGCACTAATAAGTTTTCCTGGTGTAGAGAAAAAATGGGCGTTGTAGGGTTAGACCAATGACTAAGCTCTCATGTGGCCCCGCGTAGAAATAAAACAACAAGTGGGAGAATGTTGGTTGTGTGTTATATTATTTTCACAAATAGCCCCACACGTGGGGGGACGAAAATGCTACCTGTTCGTTGCATTGGGTACAAAAGGGGGGGTGGAGACCTCCCCTATCAGGGGGTTTGAGGGGGCATTAGCCCCCCTCTATGAGGTCTAGGGAAGCACCCCAAGGAAAATTGTTTTGGACCCTATATTAGGTGGGCGTACCTACCTATGGTTTTGTGTGTGGCTTTTGCACATGGTTTTGGGTACGATGGTTTTTTTCCATGGTATTTTGTAGATCCAGTCAAGGGAACTATTGTTATGTTCTAATCCAATGTTTATGGATGCTTCGACATGTATATATATGCATTGTAACATTGAAAGGAATATAATGCAAAATCAATCTAGTAGTCCCAATTTTTGGATCCAGGGGAAATATCTGTGTATATTTTCTTTATGTTTTATGCTCTCGCCATTGTTTATTTTCTATTTTTTAGAATTTGAATGCAGGCAATTTTTGTACGGGGTGAAAACCTACAAGTTGCTCAGTTGGGAAGTTTTTCTAAAAATGGCTAAGTGTGAGATCAGTGAGGTCGGTGACGAACTTTGAATCTGATCACACACTTCGAATATTTTTATGACATGAAACATATATCATCCAAACACATGAGCAAAGCATTTCCCTCTGTGTGATAGCTTTATGATAAGTTACGAAAAGTGCGACACTTAAGATCAACTTTGGGATGACCATGAAGACACTTCTGTGACAATCCTTATAACTTTGTGAATGAGTGCAACAGATGTTTACATAGTTAGGAAAATTCATATACATACAGACAAACCCTTAAAACCATCATAATAAGCTTATAAACATTGCGCGACAACCAAACATGCCAAAAGATGATAGTTTACCCAGAATGCAAAAGGGAAGAAATACTTCAAGAAATCTCATGAAAAATATTTGATGTTTGCGAAAACAATGTACAAGACCAAGGAATGCTCCTGAATTGAGTGTAAGCCAAAATTTTAGAGGGTGTTGTAGCAGCTGCAACACTTGGTGACACACTAGTTGAATTCCAACTTCTCTATCTCGATTAACTTATTCTATATGTTCTTCAGGGAGTATTGATTCATCATACAGATTACTTTGATATTCCCACTTACCCCACAAATAAACATGTTCCCCATTATGCCTTCTCAGTTGAACACAACATAAGATTCAACGATATCAAAATGTTTCGATTTGGGAAGGGTAGTGCATCTCGTGAGCTTAATATTTCCATAATATAATTTATCATCTCCGATGTTTCTCTGCTACCAACAAACCTGGACAGTACCTTGATGGAGTCACGTAGGAACACAAACATTCTACGCTGCGAGTGAGCCTAGATAAGACCCTGACAGAGTTGTTTGCTTCACCTTTACATATTTATTTTAAAGAGGAATATGAATAAGAACTTATTTATTTTGGGACAAAAGAGGGATCCCGACTTATTGAGAGCAGGAGGGGTTATTCCTTTAGAGAATCATATAGAGACATCTGATTTAGGTTTTCTTGTTTAGATTTTTCCCCTTCTTTGCTTCTACTAGTTGGATAAGCATGAAGACATTGAAACATAAACACTTAGTGTAGGCATGAGGTTTTCGGAAGACATGGGCTCATGGTTGGACCGAAACTCTCCTTACGGATGGATTGTATTTTCCTTCAGAACTTCATCGGACAAAATATAACCAACACAAGGAAGATGGATAGAATGTTAGCCAAATGTTGAAGTGTCACAAGACTCTTTAGAGTTTGGCCACACACATAGTTAGAAGCCACAACATGTACATTCACAACACTTATTCACATGATGAAAACAAAATGAAACTCAAGAAAACAAGAAAGAAAAGACTATGTACATAATGTACGGAACAACCCCAAATATTCATTGCAAGTAATGCTTTAAGTCTTGGACATTGACAACGAGAGGTTCAATCTTACCGTCAAGTGATTGAAGACAATAAGTGTGCTAGCCAAGACTTTCATGCACTCTGAATGGACGAATCCATGGGGACTGAAACTTAGTGTGTTTTCCTTTGTTCTTATGGGCTTTATCCCACTTCAAGAATAAGTCATCCACACTAAAGTTATTCTTCCATGTAAATTTCTTATCCAACCACCTCTTGATATGACTTTGTTGAAGTGAAATTTTTTCTTTTTCTTTCAACCTTTCTTCCTGTAGCTTGCGAAGGGTGTCCATACCATGCTACACTAACAGACACGACTTGCCTTTGGATTCTTGTGAGAGATGGAGGATAGGAAAATATATGTTGGGCAAGGGGATGTATTATTTTCATATGCCAGGAAGTAACGGGAGGTGTTTAGTGAAGTCTTTGGTGTGACTCGGTCAACCCATAAGGAAATTACCAAAGTGAAGTGTCATTTTTTCTACTCAGAGAAATGGTATTTTTGATAATGTGGTTTAGGTTGTTTTTCATGCATTCAGGGAGACCATTCCCTTGCAGATAATAATTAGCCGAATGTTTCAATATAATACCATTTTCCAATGTAAAATTGTACAGTATTAATGATGAGAAGTATGTTGCATTGACGAAAATAAGTGAAGTAGGACTACAAAACCTGGAAATCATGTTTTGCTACAGAAAGATAATGAATTTTGGATCACTCACCTATTTGGGAAAAACTACTTCTGTCCACCGCATGAAGTAATGTGTGGCAGTAAGGATGTAGCAGTGCTGCTTTGATGAATGCAAAATTATTTCTCCAATAATATCCAAGCCCCACTATTGAAATGTTCTTCCACTGCAATGGATTGCAATGGGGTGGCTAACTTCTTATTTCTGCTAGCACACCTATGAAAGACTGGACACTTGTGGGAATAAGCATGATAACCTCTTAATAATGTAGGCCAATAAAATTCAACCAGCATGACCTTATGCGCTATTGTGTTGCCCACAAAGTAACCCCCGGCTAGTCCATCATGGAGATCACACAATACCTTTTCTGAATCATGTTCTTTCAAACACCTGAGCAGTACTTCGTATTGGTGCTTCCTGAAAAGCACCCCATGCACCAACTGATAGGATAATTCCTTAATTATAAGGTCCCTCTTATGACATGGGGAAAGGTAGGAGGGCACGATGTCGTTCTGAATGTATTGGCGCACATTAGCGTACCAAGAGTTTATTCTCATAGTGGGGAAGGATCAATCAACATTGTACAACTCAATTTCTTTCTCCCATCTTGAAAGGCCTTCTTCTTCTTTTTCGTACATTACTTCTACCGCTAGTTGACAAATACCATGGCCCTTGATTGTGTGAACTGGATTGATATCTAGATCATATTCTTGCAACCCAATGATCCAATTTTCTCTCCTTTCACCCAACTCTTGTTGAACGAGAAATGATTTGAATGTCGGGTGTAGAACAAAGGTAATGCAATGATTCTTAAATAGATAGAGTTTAAATTTCTTTACCACCTTGTATACCACATAATATTGTTTATCGAAGATGGGCTAGTTAATTTCTGGTCTTTGCAGACTGATGCTCATGAAAGAGAGAGGTCTCTCATTTTTCAGATCATCCTATGGTGAGAGAAGTGTCAGAAGCAAAGGTGTAGAGAAAAAATTATTTGTTGAAGTTTGGGCTATAAAATGTAAGTGCTTCTATGATAGCCTATTTAATATGGGAAAACACATCCTTTTCCCTTTTATCCCATTTGTAAATGGCATCCTTCCTCACGATTTCTTATATTATCTTAACAATTTGGGCGTAATCGGATATCAACTTTTGGAGGAAAATGATTTTCCCCAAGAAGGACTACATAGCCTTTTTGTTCACTGGGAAGGGAATCTGCATGATTTTTTTGACCCCGTATGGGTCTATCTTAATCCCACTCTTAGCAATAATGTGGCTCAGGAGATTACCCTTAGAAATTTCTAAGATACTTTTCTTGGGATTTAAGGATATCATGTACTTGCGACATCAATCAAAAGTTTTCTTTAAGTGGCATATGTGGTCTTACCTCTATTTAGAAAATACCATTACATCGTCAAGATAGACCAATATGCTCCATCCCATTAGTCCGCAGAAAGTGATTTCCATTGCACGTTGAAATGTTGCATAAGCATTGATTAACACAAACAACATTCACTTGAATATGAACGTGCCCCACTTTGTGTGACATGTGGTCTTAAGTTTGTCAAGATCCAAAACTAGAACCCAGTGGTATCCTAAATAAACTTCTAGCAAAGAAAACATTTTTGAACTTGATACTATTTGTAGTGTTTATTCCATGGATGGCACAATGTAGTTTTCCTTCTCCGAGGCCAATTGATATTTAAAAAATCGACACATAAGTGGATTTCCCCAAACTTCTTTTTCACTGGGACCAAATTTGACACGCAAGTTGAGTGCTGCACTGTTACAGGTCTATTTGGGCATATCACTACCGATATTCAGATTAGTACTATTAGGGCTCATCAAACCCTAATTTAGTTTTTACTTGCCCTAAGGAAGTCAACTCATTGAATGCTTCTTTCTATGAAAGTTTCTAGGCCTGAAGCCTTCCTGAAATGCCTCCTTGGGACACCAGTGCAACCCAAGCCTTGAGACAGTGCGTTGTAGAGTAGGTAGGCCCATTGTGGCCTGCACTGCAGTGAACTTAGGACCTCTTTAGCCTACGTTGGGCGCGATTGAGTGAAATTTTCATAGGGTTCTAGGAATATTCCTTCATTCTAGATGATTCTAGAAGGTTCCCATCTCTTATCCCTTCCTATGAGCTCGAAATTGGATACACTAAGGATCCATTAACCTCCTATCCTCTCATCCCTTGCTACATGGAAACTAACTCCAAGTTTGGAAGGCCATTCAATACCCTCATTTATGACAAAACCACCTCCATTTCCTATAAATTGAACACTCATCATAGTGATCAAGGGGATACAATCTGAAGTTTGTAACGAAATTTTGTTGGTTTGAGAATTGAATTCATGTTAAGCAATGTTATGATACTAGAGTAATGTTCTTTTGATGTGGAGAGGGTTGGACTGAAGTTGGAGGAGTGGCATAGGATCGAACTGTATTGGGTGATACTCTTCCTTCTACATTAATGTTGTGGAGGTAAATCCCCTCTGCGGACAGAGGCGATCCCACTACCCTAACTGAGGTCTAGCAACAATCAAACAATGCTAACACGCAGGTTCCTAATTGCAAATTAAATACCGATGATGAGGGCCTACCTCGAATCCAACGCTAGTATTTGTAGAAGAGTCGTCGCTCCCGTTCTTTCGCTCCGGCTGGTCACAATCCTCACGATCCTCGTGAACAGACACCTACACATGCAAAGAACAACACAAATACAAGCATAAAATCCAAGAAATCAAACTATATACCAGTCAGAAAGGGTATAACTCAAAAATCATGATAAAAACAATAAGAGTTGAACCATAATGATAGTCGTCTATTATTATTGATAAACAAAGAAGAATACAACCAAGTTCTGACGTCAAATCCTCCTTTGGCTGGGTGATTAGCAATACATGCCTTGCAAATCTTGTTAGGGATGGGGAACAAGCCTCTCTCTCCTTAGTTACTTGGGCAAGGATCTCCTCATAAAATATTTAGCCTTATAGGGTGAAAAAGGCCTCTTGTAGCATGAGCTTAGAAATTCTCAGACTTTGGGACCTAGAATTTGGAGTTTGAAGAGTAGAATTACTAACTAGCTTGTCAAAGGCAAAAGGACAAGCTTATATAGAGAAAGGAGAAGGAGATAGGATCATCCACAAGTTTCATGGGATTGGCCTTATCATTAGGAAGCTTCCATGAGAGGTGGAGAACTACTTCCCTTCTATGGAGATTCAAAGCCCAATTGAACTGACTCAAGCTGGAATCAGTTCATGAATAGGTTAGGAAGAACCTTCGGAAGTTTGTTTGTTCAAAACTTTACCCAACTGGGCTGGCGCGAGTGCGACTCTGAGACAGAGCGCCAGCTCACGCGCCCTCTTTAGAGGATTTCCCCCATTGGCCCGAATGATACACTGTGGAACAGCGCCAATGGAAAAAGGGCTACTTTCATGGGTATTTTGCAGAAGGTGTCTTCAGGGCATATGAAGTACATACTCAAGGGGATACAATGCAGGTGTTTTTAGGTTATGTCACTTCTCACAGGTCCCGGAATAAGTCCTCCAATGTGCGGGAGAAGGGGTAACAGGGATGGTGACAAACGGTGACAAATTACTGTGTAATAATTAATAAAGCGTTTATTCCTTTTCTCATACGATTGTTCATATCTGAGATGATTTGTGTTTCAATGTCTTTGATTCCATTGTTTTATAGTAGATAGATCATATATGCTTTGATCATTTCTTGTTTTTGTTTCTCTTGATATAGGTATCAATTGAGTGAGTTTAGTTCAAGTGGGGGTGACGGGAGCGATTCAAAAGAGATCTAGGAAGCGAAAGGCTATGAACAAGTTCCTCCATCTCATCTATCTTCTATAAGAAAAGGTTAAACTACTTTCTTTATGTTTTTCTAGGTGTAGTCACCCACCTAGGGAAAATGTGTTTATCCGTAGATAAAAATTCCATATAACATGCACTCTGTATATGATCTAGGCATCCAACAATTTCCTTAACTCTTTCTAAATAAGAAGCTCAAGTGTTGGTTGTACTTTTCTCATTTTTTTTGTAAATGGATTGGCCCCTTCTTTTATTGGTATCACATGTTGGATGATTTGCATGTCATCTATTTTAAGCTCATTGTATGTCCATGCAAACACATCTCGATACTGCTTAAATATGTGAATAAAGGCTTTCCGCTCTTGTGGTGTACAACAAGTACCAAGATTGACATACTTCAGATCATTTTTTCCCCAAGTTAATCTTCTCGTGTGAGAACGTGGAACTATGGGTTTTAACATCAATAGGTCCCCGAAAGGGATTCTGTGGGTCATACACTTTTCCAATGATACCACACCCTTTGGGATGAGATTTCCTTTATTTTCACTAGTTGTATCCTGCAATGCCTTTTCATGCTCGCCTTCATCAATCGTTGCATCTTTGAACACATCCGCATTCGCCATGAAGCACAATATCTACTGGTCATCATAAAAATTGTGTAAATTAATGATATTATCGGGATCGAATGGCTTATAATTTCAACAAAAAAATTGTCTCTCAATGGTGACAACTTAACAACAGTATTTGCTAATGCATTCACAACTATGTTACACATTCTTGGAATAGAAATGATATTAAAAGATTGGAAGTGTGGAATCAGACGCCATACCTCTTGTTTATAACTTATAAGATGAGGTGACACATAATGTATGATATTGCGTACCTATCACACCACAATTTCTGAGTCACATTCTACTTTCAAGGTGGAAACATTGAGGTCAATGGCTCTTTGTAAGCCCAAGATGAGTGCTTCATATTCTGTAGTGTTGTTCGTGCACTCAAATTCCAAGCAGCTAGAGATCAAATGCTTTCTCTATAGCAGGTCTATTAATATGCAACTAGCTCCAGAGCCCTCCTACGTTTTGGAACCATCAAAGTACAAAGTCCACATATCATATGTACAGGGACTGAGAACTACACTAGTACTATTATTACTACTAGTAACTATACAAAGGTCATTTTCACCAGTTGGACTAGGAAGGAGCTCCAAATGTGTATCTGGTGGTACTGGGGATGGTTATGCAAGATAACACCCCAGTTGGGTTTCCAGGAAGAAATTTTCGAATATTAGTTATACGAAATCCACTAGTTCATTATTTCCATTCAAGGGAGTGACAATATGTTTCATTCCTGAATTCACCCAAATTTGAATATTTTTTTCCCTTATATGGAATCCATAAATGTGACGAGTCAATAGGAAAGTACCCTTGTAGATTTCTGGACCAATCTCTTCTCAACAACACTCCATATGCTTCTGGAATGTCCACAATTATGATGTTGATACATTGGTGGACTCACCCATAGGATGATAAACAAATGACCACATCTCTGAGTTCACCAATTGCATGGACATGAGCTATGTCTAGCTGAATAATCTGTGCATCGGTTTTGTCCCATTTTGCATTCATTTTGTTGGTGAAAGATAATGGAATTATGTTCATCGATGCATTGGAATCAACCAAGTAATTGTGTACATTGAAATTAAAGATTTCGAAATTTAACAGAAAAGGGGGCCATAGTGTATTTTCATCCATTGTTAAAGTATTAAGTAAAGATTTGAGGGAACCAAAAGACATACAAGATCCCTTGTCAGAAGAGGCATCGTTACTTGCAGAGGACTACCCAAGTTCTCGTAAGAGATTGTCTCACTGCCTCATGATATTTGTTAACTCAGACATTGAAATGTTCACAAGAACCTTCTTCATGTCATCAACTATGTTGTAGTACACAACGAGAAGAATGGTCGAAGTGTTTGGGAGCGTGACTTGGTTTCTGACTTCCAGAGTGATGGTTTTGTCCTTACTACTTGTGGAAGTACTTTTCAATTTACATTAAAATATAGAGACCTTTTCAACTGATGGTTTGGTCTTCCCCTTCGACCTTGTCTTCCCCATCATCCATGGAATACCATTTCACACTTTTTTTCTATGTGTCGTAGCTATAATACCAAAATTAATTCCAAATCCTCACAACTTGGAACACGATTAATGGTTGGAGTGTGGAAACATCATTAACTCATTTACACTTTCGAAATACATTTCTCATTTACAGAATCTCCAACAAGTTTCTAACATGTTTTTTTTTATTTTCTTCCAAATTTCAAAAACTAAGTAGATATATTCATAGATAATTGTATATCTAATTCCTCTTCTATCATTACTAAAATTTGGATCACTTGGAATTTTCAAAAAAGGAATCCAATCTCCCTATTTTTTCCAAAAAGTCTTAGCTTTCTTTATATTTTTTCTCCCTACAGATCTAGTCTATTTTACTAAACTTAATAAAAAAAATACTTCCATCTATATCCAAATTTTGTGACCTTTGAACTAAAACAAAACTAATTTACTAATAAAATAAAGAAATCTAATTCCATCCACATTTCATTTGTTTTTTTCCAATTTCAAGAGTAAGATGCTCCTGCATCATCAAGGTATTTGGGTCTTTGGCGGTTCTTATCACGTCTTCAATTTCAATTCTTTTCCCTCTCCTTCTAGGGGGTATATGGCTTAATTCTACTAGTATCCTGCTCTTTGGTTCAATCTTATCTAACACTTTATAACCTATAGTTGCCTATTTATTTGGAGTTCATGTAGGGCAATGTTTCTATGAGTCAATTATATATTGATGTGTTATTTCCTCGGGGTGTTTCAGGGGACTCCGTTATCTCTATTGTCGCTAGTTTGTAGTTAGGGAGGGCCTAGTTGGTTTTTTCTCTCCTTGGGGGAGTTGGATGAGGCCGTGGTTTTGTGTATGGTATCCTTTTTATTTGACCTCAATGCCTCATCATAGCATGCACAATGATAGAGAGGCTAATGGGTGTGGCCAACAAGGTTAGTTGTATGCTTAGAACCATTCCAGGAAACGGTTGTCATTTATCACTCATTGACGTCTCCTAGCATTTAGGAGGAGATTCATCAATTGGAGACCTATGTCATTAATGATCGCTAGGTGTATTTAGATTCAAAAATAATGGAGGAGATTTCCAATTAGCTCCCTCACCCTGGTCATATTAGGGGAAGAAGGAACCAATACTTACATTCCCTCACCTTCCACTAGAAGATGAAGACTTTGTTAAATAGAGTTATGAAGGAGAAACATGAAAATAGGAACGATATTGTTTCTTCCCTAAACAAAATCCAAAGCGTGCAACATTATTGGTAGTCTTGTCTAGAGAGAATGGATGCTCTCTTGGGTTACCTAGGCAACCACCTCCAATATGAACTTAAGCCCTTTGCGTTAGTTGGTACAAGTGTAAGGAATGATGCTCCTATGACATCTTCATATTCTTGATTCTATTTTTTTTTTAGTTATTTTGTTTTATCTTGTAGCCTTGTTTTGATATGGTACGAATGTGATCATGGTAGTTTCTTTATGTTGATGCTATATTTCTCTTTTTACTTGCCAATAGATCAAGTTTCCTTTATGGTGGATTGAGGCTGGTTTATTTTTTAACAACGGCCTTTTAGCGATGTATCTTGAATTTTGAAGGTAATACAAAAATTAACTCGCAAAAAGATTAATAAATTTTTTTGGAATGTCAGTGTTGTGAGATGAGTGAGCATGTCCAACATAGACACTCCACCCATCATTGGGGAAAACAACTAAATCTTTTAGATAATAATGAGTAGAATTTCCACCTTAAACATGTAACATTTTCACTCATCTTCCACACTAAAATTCCAAAAAACTATTGAATATATTGTAGTACATTAAAAACATACGCACCATATTTATTAGAAAGAAGAGTAAAAAAATAAATAGCCTTTCAAAACTAACGAATACAATATTAATAACAAACATTTTCATAATTGTAAAAAGATTAATATATTTTAACTCACTTAAATTTAAGGTATTAGTAGCATCCCTCAAAGAATCAAATCCCATATTTAACATAATGGTGATTTGTAATTAACTTATAGATATTTGTTTAGCTTAATATCATTTTATTCAAATTTCTAATTTTTTTTTTTTCTTATATTATAGTCAAATCGAAGAACTCCAATGAAAATGGAGTAGCAAAGAAAATCAAATATAATACAATCTAGCAAAATTGTTGCAAAATTTAAATTAACAAACAAAATAAAATTGTCATCAATATTAAAGTATCGAGTGAAAGCATATATCACAATTTAAATTAACAAACAAAATCAAATCAAATCAAATATAATACAATCTAATATCAAGTCAAAACATGTAACATTATTTAAATTAACTAACAAAATAGAAGTGAAAACATGTAACATTATTTAAATTAACAAACAAAATAGAATTTTCATCACTATTCAAGGAATTTAAATCATACTTCATGGAAACTAATGAACAAAACCTAATAACAGACATTGGTAAAGACATAAGTAATTCTCACCTAATGACTCTTTATCATATAATAATAATTGGCCGATAGGCGTATAGATATCAACTTTGGGTGCAAAGAGGTTTATTGACTTTTTTATTTCCTTAATAATCGACCGGCAGATTTTATGGGGAGCGAATCATGGCCCAAATGTCCACATATCCGTCGGTTGTGAAGGGATCGCCCAGTTTCATATGCATGAATGCTTCCTTGGCGAATAAGCTTCCAGTGTATATAGTAGCAAGGATTCCCTTAATATCATTTCCGTTTGCGTTAAAAAGATTCATGGACTTAATGCGTTAAAACATCGAACCGATTAAAAATCTTAATGCGTTGAAAGTTTTTTTTCCTCGTTCTTTTAAATTGATTAAAATAAAGGAAAAAATAAATAGGATTTTTATTTATGTATGTTTTAAGAAGGAGGTTAATTCAAGATAGATGATGTCATAAATCAGTTATATATGTTTTAAACGATGTTAATTAAGTGTAATTTGATAATTTATTATTATCAAATGTAATTACGGAATATATGTTATTTATCCCATATAATTTTTAATTTATAAATTTAATATAATTGTAAAAAATTTAATTATTTTTTTAATTTGTTAAATAATAATTTAAATATTGTGTATATTTTTAAATAACTATAAGATAATTATTATTTAATTTTGTTAGACCCGGCAGTGACTCCTCAAAACAATTTTCATATATTTTTTCAAGTTGGTCTTTATTATATATATGAGGGAGAGACTGTTCACTTCATCTCCCGATGACTATTCATATTTCTTATTATTTATTTACATCAATTACATTTATTCACCCAATCCTTATGATTAGGTGTCAACATTCCCCCCCTTAATCTGAAGGGATGTTGGTGAGTCCAAGCATCGTTCTGAATCGTTCAAGTTTTTCTCTTCGAAGCATTTTGGTGAAGATGTCTGCAATTTGCTCATTAGTGAAACAGTAGCTAAGATGGATTGTTTTGGCCTCAACATGATGTCGAATCAGATGATATTTGGTATTGATGTGCTTCGTTCGATCATGGAACTTTGGGTTCTTGGCCAACTTTATTGCCGAGGTATTGTCAATCATGAGTGGAGTCGATTGCTCTTGTTTTACCTGCAAATCTTCAAGAATTTTCCTGAGCCACACATTTTCTTTTGTTGCCTTAGCTGTTGCCACATATTCTGCTTCTATTGTGGAATCTGTTGGAACTGATTGTTTGCTTGATCTCCATGAGACAGCTCCTGATCCAAGACTCATAGCATAACATGAAGTAGATACCCGAGTTTCTTTGTCTCCATCGAAGTCTGAATCAGAGTATCCAATCACGCTGAAGTCGTCCACCTCTATATATTTAATTCCAAAGTCTTGAGTTCCCTTCAAGTACCTTAGAACTCTTTTTGCAGCAGACCAATGTCCCTCACAAGGCTTTTGCATAAACCTGGAGAGGATTCCAACAGCAAATGAAATGTCTGGTCTAGTAGTAGTGAGATAGATGAGACTTCCTATAAGCTGTCTATACTTTGTTGCATCCTCAAATTCTTTCCTTCAATGGATGTGAGCTTTAAGTTTTGTTCCATTGGAGTAGTAAGAGGATTGCATTCTGTCATGCCAAACCTATTCAACAGATCTCCAATGTACTTCTTTTGAGAAAGGAATATGGACTTTGGATGTTGAGTTACTTCAATACCAAGATAGTAATGAACATAGCCCAAATCAGTCATTTCGAAACCTTTCCTCAATTCCTTTTTTATGGATGCAATGTAGCTTTCATTGTTCCCTGTCATCAAAATATCATCTACATATACCACAAGATATACAACAATTTTTCCAACTTTCATAATGTTTGAAATTGAGTTTTAGAAGATGCTCAGTTAGTTTTTCATACTAGGCTCGCGGTGCTTGTTTGAGGCCATACAAGGATTTCACAAGCTTGCATACTTTATGTTCATGTCCTTTCACAACAAATCCTTCCGTCTGGGACATAAAAACATTCTCTTTTAGATCTCCATTCAAGAATGCAGTTTTTACATCCATTTGATGGAATTTCCAACCGTTCTAAGCTGTTAGGGAAAAAAGTGTTCGGATGGTAGCCCATTTTGCTGTGGGGGCAAAAGTCTCCTCATAATCGACCCTTACTTATGTGCAAAACCTTTTTCCACGAGCCTGGCTTTGTGCTTGTCAAGTGAGCCATCAGCTTTATACTTGTTCTTGTAGACCCACTTGCAGCCAATTGGTTTAGTTCCTAATGGAGGATCAACCAGCTTCCAAGTGCCATTCTTTATGAGGGCATCATACTCCTTTTGCATCACTTCTTTCCATTCATCATGAAAAGCAGCTTCTTTGAAGGAAGTTGGTTCAAAATCTGTAGAGAAATTCAATTCACAATCATAAGAAACATCCATATCAACATGTGAATTAGACTCATCTACATCACCTCCATTTTGCCGGTTTGAATTTCTAGTTCCTGTCTTTCCAACCTCATCAAGATGAACACTTTCAAGTGTCCTTATCAGCACTTTGGAGGACCTTTATCAGATGGTCCAATCTACTCCGTTGATTGAATTGGGACTGAATCAAGATTGAGTCTTCCAATTCTATCAATCACATCACTTAAAGCATCATCCGTTGTTGGAGTTTCATGCGGGGTAGAGAGTTCTTCAAAAGAAGATTCCACATCTTGATCTAGTATAGGAATCCCCCCTTCAAGATGTGGAATCTAATTATCAAATTATTGAAATGATTTTGCATTTGCGAATCTATCCAAGCGATCAAGTTGCCGCTCAACAACATTGTCAGTTTTGGATGATTCAAGAAAAATTACATCTCTAGATACAACAAACTTTTTATTGACTTCATCATAGAGACGGTATGCTTTGGAGGTGTTTGAATACCCCAGGAAGATACACTTACGACTTCTTGCACCAAGTTTTTTTATATGTACCTTTGGTATCAAGGCATAACAGGTGACCAAAGACCCTGAGATGCTTTACCGAAGGAACGTGCCCATACCACATTTCATATGGAGTCTTGTTTCTAATAGCATTAGATGGTCATCTATTCTTTATATATCCAACACATAGAACAGCATCAGCCCAAAACATTATTTTTACATTTTTGAAGAAGAGAATGGAGCATACCATATTTAAGATTGTCCTATTCATTCTTTCAGCTACACCATTCTGTTGGGGATTATAAGGCATAGTTGTTTGATGTTTGATCCCATGTTGGCGAAGATAGTTTTAAATTCATTTGATGTGTATTCTTTTCCATTATCAGTGTGAATAGACCCAATATGAGATTGTGCATCATTTTCAATCCATTTATGAAAGTTCTTGAATG
>APFE031684029.1:0-21616 GCA_000404065.3 Pinus taeda
AGGGTTTGGGCAGATTCTAAACAGTTTGGTAAATATTAAAATAATTAATATTTTTAATGGAGTCCCTAAGTCTAAACTTAGGGAAAATAAAATATTAATGTGAATTAATATGAAACTATGTTAGAAAGGTGCGAAAGACATGGTTGAAGCTAGATCTAATCTTAGCCATTGATTAGGGACTTAATCTCAGTTGTTGATTTTTCAACAAGAAAATTATAAGAGAAGGCTTGAGGGTCACTTAGAGAACACACCGAGTTGATCAAGATTTCAACTTTCTGGGACAGGGTTTGCTGAGGAAGTCGAGAGAGTGATCAGAGTTGCAGTTGAGGGGAAGTGAATACAAAATAAGAGAGGCAGACATAATGCTAGGAGGATCAGTGCAACAGCTGGGAAAGTTGACACAGAGGGCAGAAGTTGAAACTATCGGGAATAAACAAAACTGCCGGAACTGTCGGGAACAACCGAAACTGCTAGAACAACAAGGAAAGTTGATGAAAAGGGAAGAAGCTAAAACTACCAGGAACAATCAAAACTGTAAGGAACTTCCAAAACAACCAAGAAAGCTAACATAGAGGGTAGAAGCTAGAATTGTTGGGAATAGTCGGAATGGACGGAACTGACAAGAAAGTTGATGTAGAGGGAAGAAGAGGCTGACACAATCGCTAGAGGTTGGCGCTGGGGTTTTTCATGGGGAAGATTGGAGTTGAGGAGTTGCTGGGGTGTTTATCTAGGGTTTTAGCTAGAGCATTTGTCTCTGAAGGAGAGTTACTACTGTCGAGATTATTCTCTGTTGAGTGAGCTGGTTTTGGCACCCATATTGTATTCATAAACTGCATAATAATAAAATGCTCAGATAGTTGCACCGATTTTCTCACTTTGGGTATTTCTGGGGATATTGGTCCAAAAAAAATGGTGTCACTTGTGTGCTTGTTTTATTTCCTTTAGTTGATGATCTGTAATGTGTTGAGCATGTACTTGTATTTATTTCCAATATTTACATGGTAAATAACTTGTTCATTAACGAAAAAAGTAGTAGGAATAAATCAAAAAGTACATTAGGGTTTCTAACGTGTTAGACTTAGAAATTCCAACATGGTTGCAGAACACAGGAGAACTAAGGACATCAGCTGAGAAGAGCAGAAGCAACAGAAAATAGTTGTCCCAAGTGATAGAGGTTGTTCTTAGTAGAGTGGAGCTAGTGGGGTACTATAGTCAGAACAATACCTAACAGGGCAAGGGAAAGGAGGAGGGAGTTGCTGTCGACGCAGATTTCTAGCCAAGGAATCCGGATCAATGTTGCTATTGCACATATGATCGAAGAGGGGAAACTTGACGTTGGAAGAAGTAAATTGATGGGAAATCAGGACTCAAAGGGAGTCTAGAAGATAACTTCCAGATGGGAAGTAGAGAGACTCAGCAAGATTCGAACCAAGAACTTCCAGATGGGAAGTGGAGAGACTCAGCCAGATTCGAATAGAAAACTTCCATGTGGGAAGTAGAGAGACTCGAAGGAGTCAACAAGAAGAGTAGAGAGATGGCCATGAATGGCATGAGGGATCAGGATAGGTTGGATGAGAAGGCAATGATCCTTTATGTTTTGTGTGCCATGAGTTCTCATGTGCCACTTCAGAAGAAGTGGGGAGACATCAAGCTGTATTTAGGAGGACTACAGGTGATGAGGGGCAGGATCCTCAAGGTACCCAGCCTCTTGGATTAGACCTTACTACGGGAGCCCCAAAGAAGAGTAGCAGTATTGGGGATGTTAGTAGAGATGGATGTGGATGGAGCAACAGAGGGAGCTACAGTGCAGGATTCCTAGGACAAAGCGAGGCTAATAGGCTGCAACAGTGCAAGAGGCATGGGAGTTTTGCACCAACATAAGATGGAACAAACAGGTCTGCAACAGTGTGAGATGCATGGAGTTGTTGCAGCAGCACAGAGGTAAGAGAGGGAGCACTTGTTAGTGACAGAGGGAGCTTCAACATGAGGAGTGTTT
This sequence comes from Pinus taeda, assembly GCA_000404065.3. NCBI lineage: Eukaryota > Viridiplantae > Streptophyta > Pinopsida > Pinales > Pinaceae > Pinus > Pinus taeda. The sequence goes on from APFE031684029.1 coordinate 1,997, forward strand.
CTAGACTGATGGAGATGTTGGAGTTGGGAGGTTAGTTACTTACTTCTTAGTAACTAAGTTGCAATGCAATAGTTATCAATGATAGTTCTATGGGAAGCACAATGCAGCATGATGCGAGGGGTTGTTGTGCAGATGCAGCAGTGGTAATGGTAGAGCCATGGGTAGCAGCATGGATGAAAAAGAGTTGCATTACTGATGCAACAGTGATAGTGGCAGGGCCATGGGTAGTAGTACAGGATGCAACAGTGAAGAGGATGTTGGGTAGCAGGCCTAGCATCAACAGGCCTACCGATGTCAGATGATCAGAGTGATGCTAAGTGAGGAGTATTACTAGAGCACAATCCTCGCTAAGAAGGAGTGTTGATTTCGGGTAACATCATATGTGCTATAGCCATGAAAATTGGTGTAGAGGCTAAGGCACATGTGATATCCAATACCCAGAAAGGGTTTGGGCAGATTCTAAATAGTTTAGGAGATATTAAAATAATTAATATTTTTAATGGAGTCCCTAAGTCTGAACTTAGCGAAATAAAATATTAATGTGAATTAATATAAAAATACGTTAGAAAGGTTCAAAAGACATGGATCAAGACAGATATAATCTTAGCCATTGATTAGGGACTTAATGTTAGTGGTTGATTTGTCAACGAGAAAAGTATAAGAGGAGGCTTGAGGATCACTTGGAGAACACACTGAGTTGATCAAGATTTCGACTTTCTAGGGCAGGGTTTGTTGAGGAAGTCGAGAAAGTGATCAGAGTTGCAGCTGAGGGGTAGTGAATACAAAAGTAGAGAGGCAGAGGTAGAGCAGAGAGGATCAGTGCAACAGTTGGGAAATTTGACACAGAGGGCGGAAGCCGGAACTATCAGGAAAGCTGACGCGGAGGGTAGAATCTAGAACTATCGAGAACAACCATAACTTCCAGGAACTATCGGAACAGTTGAGAAATCTGACACAGAGGGCAGAAGCTAGAATTTTCGGGAACAATCGGAACTACTGAGAACTGCTGGAACAGTTAGGAAAGCTAACGTAGAGGGCAGAAGCCAGAACTGTCGGGAATAGCTGGAACTACAGGGAACTATTGGAACTGCGAGGAAATCTAACGTAGACGGCAGAAGAGGCTGACACAATCTCTAGAGGCTGACGCTGGGATTTTTCATGGGGCATATTGGAGCTGAGGAGCTAATAGAGTGTTTTTTTGGGGTTTCAGCTGGAGCATCTATCTCTGAAGGAGATTTACTACTGCCAAGATTATTCTCTATTGGGTGAGCTAGTTTTGGCACCCAGGTTGTATTCAGAAACTGCATAATAATAAAATGCTGAGATAGTTGCACTGGTTTTCCTGCATTGGGTTTTTCCAAGAACATTGGTGCAAAAACAACGATGTCACTTGTGTGTTTGTTTTGTTTCCTTTAGTTGATGATCTGTAATGTGTTGAGCATGTACTTGTATCCATATCCAATATTTACATGGTAAATAACTTGTTAATTAACAAAAAAGTAGGTAGGAATAAATCAGAAAGCACATGAAGGGTTTCTAATGGGTTAGACTTAGTAATTCCAATAGGTATATGTTGACCCACATGTACACAATTTTATCATAGGGAAAAGTAGTGTATAGGGAATAAAACACTATTTTTTAGATTTTGGGCCAAGTCTGGAAGGAAAGGTTTCCTTAGGCCATAATCAGAGCATTAGATCTACCAAGAGTAGTAAATGGTGTTATCATAGATGCCCCCTAATATATGAGGTCAGAAGGGGTACATGATGGCTGACATGTATTAAGTGTATAGAAGGAATCATGTTGAGACCGAGGAGGAGTTCACCAGAATTCAGCCTACCAAGCCAGTGAAAGAGATCAGAAAGAAATTGCTATCTGAGGTGGGCATACCCATGCTCAGAAATAGTAAAGCATCTATGCATATCAAGTACAAAAGTGGATCCAATATGCATATGAGTATAAAGGAACTAGAAATACATAATGGATCATCTGATCATAATCAAGAAAGTACATGTCTGAATATCACACATAAAGAGCTAATCAGTGATGATGAAGTATGAAGTTGATCACCGAAGTCAAGAAACTGATCCTAATAGTACCAAGTGAACATGATGGAATAAATGGTACTACACTACAACTCGAGTGCCAAAATATAAGATATCGTTGCAATGAGCTATAATATATAAGGTGGATGGTGTCAACTAGCAGAAACAAAAGAAACTGACAAGTGAACCAAGACATGTTGATGCAAACCCGAGGTCTTCACCGACCGCCGTGGTACATTTCTACACAATGGGAATAAATGATCTGAAGTCGACCATGTGAGAAATTGTTTAATTACCAGTCATTGATGTATACCGTTAACAAATACGAGGCTACTCAATGATACTGATGATGAGAGTCAAGGTACCCAGTACAATCTAACAAGTGCAAATAAATGAGTTGTAGTTGAACACTTGGAAGAATCTATCAATCAGGAGACATTTATGTTTTCCCACTATTAATAGAGAAGGAATCTACCAATAATGACTGAAAACCCTAAGGTACTACTAAATGGACTCTAGATCTGTATCCCAAAACAATGAGTTGAATTCAATGCTAAAATATCCTCTAGAAGAAAGGCATTAAGGCATCCTTCATCAATCTAGCGCGAGTGTAACTCGTAGGCCAATAATGTGGAAGGAATTGGGTGAACAAAGATGTAGTAACCCAACCGAAGCACATTTCTGATGTACATAAGATGTGGCTAGCGCACGATAGAAACCCTTTGAACCAACCAATAATGAAAGTTGACACAGAGGCGAGGAATCCACCAATAGGGTCAAATGGAAACCAAGGCACTGCACAAATCCGAATGTGTGATAATAAAAAATGATGACGAACACAAGGGAAACCACTCAATCAAAGACCCATGATACTAATTGATGTTGAGCACAAGGTGACCTATCAATAATGAAAATAGGGCTAGGATGCAGCTCTAGATCTGTCGTCAGAGCAATTTGTCGTAGTTGATAAGAGCAAGCTCCTCCAACAAGAAGTCAATGGAGACCTTCTCAAACCAGCATGAGAAAAGGACCAATATAGCTGATGTGATAACGAACATGATGCTGACAACTAGGGATTGCTAACTAAAAAATAGGTCAAGAGACACCGCAGAGAGACTGACTTAGGCAGCATATGATAACTTTGTTATAAGTTCGTCATGTAGGAGGCATAAGAAAACTCTCCATATGATTGGAAGAGGTAACCAATCGGAGGAGTACTGACTCAATAACAAGGTTAAGGCTCTCCTAAGTCAAACTAAAGCCCATCCCAATGGAGGAAAATACTTACTTTTGAGTGCATTATTCAAGGGCGACACAACTAACTCTAACTGCCATCAAATTTGGAAATAATGTCATGTTCCCGCTCTTTTTTGGAATATATAATTTTTTGTCCTTTTCTTTTATATGAAAGCTTGAAAAGGAATAAAAGAATGTTATATTATAGTGTAAAGAATGAGTGTTGAAAAAGAAGGTGCTCTAGTTCCTGGGAGGGGAACTTTCCTATGCTCAATGCAAGGTGGCGAAACTGGTCAAGGGCACTCAAAGGAATTTTCTTTCCACGGATAAAAGGGTGTGTCAAGTTGTAGAGGCTAAGTGATTTCAAGGTTGATTTTGTAGAAAACATGGTTGAGAAGTGGCTTAAAAACAAGTCTAGGTGAAGTCGGCTCAAGGCCAAAAGGCGCAAATATTCAATATGCAATGCAATGGTAGAACTCAACACAAAGGAGACTCTATGGTATAAGGCCAGAAAATAGTGTAGAAGAACAAGAATGAGTCTTCAATGTACATGTCATGGCGGGACTAAAGAGGACTCCTAAGCCTACTCAATATAGCAGCATGGGCAACAAAAGTCAGTGAGGATCTAACTAAGATGCCCATGTAAAGGTTAGCTCTACCATCACATCATGATTTTAAAGTCAGCGAGTCAAAATGGTTTGTGAACCAAGACATGATGGGGTCAAACCTATGGCAAACATATCACAGTATGGAGGCTAGTATGCAAAATGCAGCGGAAATTGGTATTCCCTAACCCATATGCCAGTAAGAAAATGATACCTACCATGATAGGTCTGCATTCATGGGACCAAAACACTTTCTCGAATAAATCTCCAAAATTTCCTATAAAGACAACCCATTCCCGACACTCCAAGCAAAAGGTCAAAAATTCCATAAGATAAAAATCAACTTTTGAAAAAATAATTTTCATTTTGCAACCTATATAAGGACTTGTCGACTTACATTTTTTTCATTTGTGTTTTGAGAAAGGAGCTATGGTGACAAATTCAAACAAACTTCCTCTGTCTAATCCAACCATTCAAATCACTCCAAAACTTCTAGGTAACCCTTTTATCATACTTTTAATCATTTGTGATACTTTTTAGATGTTTTTTTCATAATTTGACCATAGGAAAATATGTTAAAAATTTCAATTCTACATACACGTGGGTTACATACAGGTAACCCATGTATATGAGGGCCCTACATGCAACTGTGCAAAAACGGAACCCACGTGTGCACGAGTAAAAAATTTAAAGAATAAATCTAATGATTTGAAACATCTTTTTTGGGAAAGATGACAATCACGTGGCGAGAAAGTGAGCATAGTACCATTGATAACCAAGTAATGGAGGATTAAAATGCCTTAGATGCTTTAAGAGGTTGTGGCTTGCTAAAATTATTTAAAATGCCAAACATGAAGGAAAATACACAATTGCTTGAGTTTTTGATTCATTACTGGAGTGCAGAGGATGATGCATTCATGATTGATCAGATGCCCCTAAGGATCGAGATAGAAGATACTTACTTCATTACTAGTCTTTCTCGAAGGGGGGAGATAGTGTATTCTATTGGAAGGATGAGAGGTAGTTTGAGTGTAGAAGACTACGTCCACATATACTGTCTTGTTCATCTCGAAAATATTGGAAGTTAGATTCCCATCAAGCACATAGAGAGTTTATCCTTGAAGATCCTACTTTTTACCATGGCCAGGGTAAATAGTTATGTTGATTTACATCAGGCCTCACGTGTATCCATGACCCTAGAAGTGGAATGCCTCACTATTCTGTTTGATTGTTGTACACCTCTACTGACCAACATTAAGAACCAACTCACTTCCATTAAGAAGGGTCAGGCAAATAATTTTGGATACGACACAATATTATGCTCATTCTTCTTTAAGAAAGTACCTTGGCTTCTATCCAAGGTATTATCGACCATTAGTAGCTCGAGGGATCTGCGGATGGACAGATGGGCTGACTTGATGAAATGCCAAGGGGGTGGTGGTGTCCCCAAGACGCGTTTTGATGACGATTTTTTCATGTTGGGATCAACAGGTCATCACAGTCGATGACTACCCCCATGCCATAATGGATTTCCAAGGAGATCCAGATTTAGTATTACCATCAGATGTAGCATGGGGTGCCATAGGTAACAATATTTGATTTTTTGAATTTCTTAAGTTTTTTTTGGATTTTTAATATAAATGAACTTAAAAATATTTTTATGAGACATGACACTTAAAAAATATATCATCATGTTTTAAATGTCGGCCAGTGAGACCTAACAGTTTTCCTCGAGATAGGCATTGTGGAAGAGATGTCAAAGGGGCTACAGCTGAGACAGAGAGAGTTCTCCATGTAGTTCAGAGGAACCTGGTGATACTGACTCACCAAGTACCCATGATAGCCATAGAGGAATTACTCGAGGAGATGCAACGTTGCATGGTAGGAGTACCACTACACTAGTTGCAACTCTTCTGATGTGTGGCCAATGTCGTTGTTTATTTTCTAGTTGCTCATCCTGAGCCAACTAGATAGATGATCAGATCTTTTTATGATTAGACATGATGATGGGCATAAGCCCAAATTTTGTAGGGCATCTTGTCCCAATTTTTGTATATTATTTTGGACACAAACACTCTATCTATATACATGCGATTTTATGATGATCATATATACAGATGATACTTCGATTATTTTTTATGTTTTTTAATTTGATGAATGATTTATATGCCATTCCAATGCTTGATTAGCAATAGAATCAGCTAAAAAAAATTTTGATCATGGGATGTGAACAAATGTGATATAAACAAATGATTGTTGTAATAATCGTACACTCAGAAATTGGCGATACAAATAGGGATCTCGTACCCGATAATCGTTATTCCGCTAAGATGCCACCAGTTGTGAGTCTAAATAAACCACTAACGAATCAATATCAAGAGATATCACTTCAGATAGAAAATTAATAACGAAAATATATTCGACAATATTATTCGAATCAAGACTGATACATACTCCTCTCAAAACCATCAACTGGCCAGATGGATAATAAATCACCCAAGCCACGGAAGCAAGGTTCTGGGTATGCCTACTCGCACCATTGGCGAATCCTAAATATATTGAATCGTCCATCAATACCTAATAAATCAGATAAAAAATATCAACATCACTAAAACTGATAGATAGATATGTACAAAAATACAATATATACAAACAAGTTCTCAGCCGAAGCCTAAGAAAAGTACTTCTTAAGGTAGAGCCCATTTATGGGCTCTGCCAACTTGTTTCCTTCAAAATAAATTAATTCATAAGCTCCTTTTTTCAAAACTTACTTGACTATAAAGGGACTGTACCACATAGACTTAAACTTTCTTGTTGCAAGGCGTCTTTGTCTTGATCGTAGACCAGGATAAGGTCACCTTCAGAAAATTTTCTAGGACTGACAACTTTATTGTATTGAGCTTTTACCCTTTTTTTATGGGCTTTGTTTATTGTGGTGACATCTCGATACTGCTCATCAAGATGCTCCACATGAGTGAGGTGCTCCACGAGACTAGAAGTCTCTGGAAGAAGTTCAACAACTAGTTTAAGGGAAGGAATTTCACATTCAACAGGAAAGATAGATTCCAACCCATAAACTAGTTGAAAAGGAGTAAAGCCAGTGGTAGTCTTAACTGATATTTGGTATGCCCAAAATTCCGAATACAACATGATATGCCAATTGGATCTAGCTTTGTTAATCGTCCTCTGCAGGATGATTTTAAGGGATTTGTTCATGGCTTCAGCCTGCCCGTCGGCTTAAGGGTAATATGGAGACAAATGCTCTTACCGAAAACCAAACGTGAGAGACAATTCAAACATTGGTTGGTTTTGGAAATGACTGTCATGATCAGTGACAATCTCTTTAGCGATACCAAACAAGGAAATAACTTGAATAAAGAAAAACAAGGTTGTTGTTTCACTGGCATTCTTAAAAGTAGGCATGTCCTCATCCCACTTCATAAAGTAGTCTATGGATCTATGATGTACTTTTGATTTCCTACCGACAGTGGATTACAAGTAGTAAAATCAATTCCCCACTTCATGAAAGGACCAACGATGATAATAGGGAAAAGCGGAGCTAGATGCGCTTGCATTTTCCGAGTATACACCTGACATGGATGGCACCTTTTGACCACTTCAATACAATATTTGAATACCGAACGCCAAAGGTAGCCTGCTCACAAATTTTTTTGGGTTGTTGCAAGCCTGGATAGATGAATTCCACAAGCTCCACTGTGGAAATCATTAAGAACTAAATCAGCTTCTTCCAATGTTAAACAATGCCTAAGGATTGAATCAATCCCACGACGATATAATGTGTCACCTATAATAACATAATTCTTCACAAGGTGATGCAACTTTCTACACTCATATTTGGAAAACGTGGGCGGACACATCGAAGTTTGGAGATATATAATGATATACCCATACCAAGGATCTTGAGAAGAAATAAGAAGCAATTTTTCATCAGGAAAAATTCCCTCGTGAATAATTTCTTCCTCATAAGGCAGTGTTGATATCAACTTTGCAAATACTAAATATTTCTTAGATTTAGCTTACGTGAATTCGAGATCGAATTCTTGCAAAATTAAAATCCATCTATTATATTTTCCCCCAATCACTCGCCTACTAATAACAAACTGAAATGGATTGGCAACTGCTAAGACGAACGTTTTTCGAAGCAGAATATAATGCCGAAGTCGCTGCACGGCATGGACAACTGCCAAAGTTAATTTTTCGATGGGAGAATAACATAATTTAGGACCTACAAAGCCTTGACTTAGATAGTAGATTACATGCTCACTTAAGGCATCATCTTCCTGAACCAGAACCATACCAATGGTTGATTATACAACAGTGAGATACAAAAAGAAATCTCTACTATAATTAGGTGGACTCAACAGTGAAGTAGAGGCTAATGCTTTTTTTGAAGCATCAAAAGATCGTTCCACAAAATCATCCCATAAAAACAGGACCCCTTTCTTAAGCAAACACATAAATCCTTTTGTGATCTTGGCATAATTGGCTATAAATCTCCTCAAGAAAATTGCTTTTCCTTGGATACTTTGAAGTTGACGTATGGAAGATGGGGGAGGTAACTAAAGTATTGCCTCAACCTTGAAGGGATCAACATGAATCCCCTCTATTGACATGATGAATCCTAACAACCGTCCAGATCTGACTGCAAAAACACACTTATTCGGATTCAACCAGATTTTATAAAAATGACAAAACCCAAATATCAATTGAAGGTGTTTAGGATGATAAATTCTCTTTCGATAAAGAGAAACTAAATCATCCAGATATGCTTTGATAACGTGTTTGATGTCATGAAAAGAATAAGACATGGTCCGCTGAAAAGTGGCTCCAAAATTTTTGAGGCCAAAAGGCATATTTTTGTATGCAAACGTATCCCAAGGACAAATAAAGGTTGTCTCATGTTGATATTTTGGATAGATAGTAATTTGATTGTAACTAGAGAATCCATCCATGAATGAAAAAATTTCATTACCGGCACATTCATCAATAATTTGATCAATAAAGGGCATGGGGTAATTGTCTTTCAGACAAGCCTTATTTAGGTCCCTAAAGTCAATACATACTTGAATCCTTCCTTTCTTTTTGTCTACAGGGATTGGATTAGAGACCCACTTAGTTAGAGTAACAGGGTATATGAAACCCAACTTTAGCAGCTTTTTGACTTTAGCTTTGATAACTGCTGCTTTTCTAGGATTAACCGGTTGAAGTTTTTGACGAATAGGTTTAGCATTTTCGAATTTCTTGTTCTCATGCTGGAAAGTAGATGGATCTATTCCAAGAATTTCTTCATAAGACCAAGCGAACACATCACAAAACTCTTTGAAGAGATCAATATAAGTTTGAATTTCTTCAGGGGAACAATTAGCTCCAATAAAGACATTTTCGGTTATGTTAGGATTCCTAGAGATGTTCACTGGTACAATTTGTGAGATAATAGACATGTTACCTTGGATAGAAAATTGTGCTGGGGAAAAAGGGTTTAAAACTATATGAACATCACTAGTAGAAGGACTGGACAAACTTGATTCACTTTCTTCCAAATAAGGGAGGAAATATGAATGATGATGTAGATCATCCCATGGTCTATCCACACCCATCATTTCTTCTAGTATTGCTTCCCGAGATGGTATGACTGTATCTAAGAAATCCTAAGCCGAAGCTGAATTGAGGGTCCAAGCCAGAGCCACATCTCTATTTAACTCCTCTAGTGAGAAAGGAATATGATGGAAGTCTGCAAAATTAACAATAGACTGATAAGAAATTTCTGTTACAGACATAGGACATGCCATTCCACCTACCTGCCCTCTATATAATGTGGTGTTAGATGAAGGTAAAGGCCAAGGGTCTGAAAAATAATGAGTTTGAAAGAACTCACTTCGAGAAGGTCCCTTAGAGGATGAAATAGCGTTGATTCTAGTTGAAGGAGCAAGAAGATAAAAAATACCCATTAAAGAAGAGTACATCCCAACTCCTAAATTCTCTATAGGTTGCCTGGAATTTTCCACTAATGGAATAGTAGAATCAGAAGATGTGTGCGAGTCACCCAGAGAATAGTCCATCTGATCAATTTTTATAATCCCCCTCTCATGAGGAAAACAAAGAATGCGAAATAGTGATGACACTATGGCATCTATATCGTAAATCCAATTCCTACCTTAGAGGAGGTTGTAATCTAGATTCACATTGACTATTTCTACCTCAATATTTACCACCTTTCCCCCAACAAAGATGGGAAAGGCTATAATAATCCTGTGTGGCTTATGAGAATGTCCATCAAATGTCGTCAATAGATTCAAAGAAGGAACAACTTGAGGTGATTCAATGGCCTTCTAACATGACATGGACATCACACATGTGGAAGCTCCCTCATCAATAATAGTTCGAAAGAAGTTGGTATTTTGATATGTAGACTTTATATGAAAAGCCATATGATGGGGGAGTCTCTTTTTGACATTTGACATATCAAAAGTGAGAACAAGAGAATTTTTTGGATCTACTGCTTCAATTGTCGAGAGTAAAGCACTACTCTGAGCAGGCAACAAGTGGAGTACCTCTAACACTGACATAGCATAAGGACTCTAAGCCAGATATTCTACAATCGAGTAGTTCTAGGCCGCCCTATCATTAGGGTTAATGGTTGAGCGATCTGCGGAGCCTTTCGGCATCAGAGTTATAGACTCAACAAAGGGCCTCTCAATATGGAGCAGCTTTGAGGCATTGTAAGTAGACTTAGCCTTAGATTATTCTAATTCACCATAATCATGGAATCACGTAGCGATGTCAATATGTGAACTCATCATGTAGATATTTGACGAATTATCCCCTTCCTAGATTCCCCCTGCAAGGGTACTAGCATTAGAGTTTGCGTCAGCAAGTAATTGCTTCCCTTGGGGCAAAGGGTTAGTGAGGACAGCTTGGGAGCTAGACGACCCCTACTGCACTAATAAGCCCTGAGAGTCTTAGATCTTAGGGGAGAGATGAGTCAAATGATCTCCATTGCATAACTTGCATGGAAATTTTACCTTTTTCTTGGACTCTTTCCTACCCCCTTCGACATCATTGTCAGGTTTGTTTTCATTTCCCTTCCCATCCTGGCTCTTTTTCCTACCTCATCCTTTCTTCTTCCCATCAGATTGTTGGTTTCCTTTGGGGTTATAAGTTTTGAAAACGTTTATATATTTCGGTTGGGAATGTGTAGATACAGACGATGATGCCTACATAGAAGAAGCAGTTTGTAAAGACAATTGCTACAATTGATTTAGTAGGTTAGCCGTGTTGGCATCAATTGATCCGACTAAACCATTGGCATGGGGACTTGGCTTTGGCTTGGCTATATCCACCTTGGATCTAGGAGTGTCAGGTAGAATTTTTTGAAGAACCTCAGACTGAGAATATATAAGTTCCAACTGCTGGGCTTTGAAAATAGCGTGCTCTTTGGTGAAAACACCGGAGAGAGACACATCCTTAGAGATCTCAGGCTATATTGATTTAAGAAATCATTCAAGAAGGAATTCTTGTGGAATATTAGCTTTAATGAGCCTCTTCCTTCTCCTCCATTCCTAGATATGATCCAAAACATGACTTTCCTAATCCTGTTCGAAATTAGCCATAAGCTCAGTTCCAACATCATATCAGACAGGTAATTGAAAATGGTTCAAAAATATAGTAGCCAAATCGCGGAAAGAAGTTAAGGTGCCCCTTGGCAGTTCTATGTACCACTTAGTCGCATTTCCAGTTAGGGTATGTTGAAATAATCTCAACCTGATTGAATCTTCTATCAGGGAGTTGGATGAACACCCTAAGTGGAAAGTGGTTACGTGGTCACCTAGATCTTCACCAGTCTTCCCCTCAAATTTTTGTATATCTGAGCGAAGTTTGGTTAGGATCGGAGGCCAAACCGAGTTATACCTAAACAAATCATTAGTCAATTTAGAGAGATCTGACAATTTTAACGTTTCTAGAAATGGGAGTCATGGTAGACCCCGAGGATTCCATTCGGTGTGGGAGGAACTCCAAACGTTCTTAAAGGAATGTCCTGGATTTGTGAAGGCACCAGGTTGCCTAAAGTAACTCATAGACCCAACTAAACCATAAGGAGCTCCTTGTGGCCTAGAAAAAACTGGATTTTGACCAACTCCTGCCGAAAAACCTCCATAACTATTAAAGTTTCCTCCTAGAGAAGTGTTAAAAGGAGCAGAGAGCCCTTGGCAAGGGTTCCATGCATTAGCATAGGGAGAAAAGTTCTGGAAATAATTGACAAAATAATATGGCATATTCCCTTGTTTGTCGAAATAAGATTGATTTCTGGCTCCTAACCCACTAATTGCTGGGTTTGTCCAACTTTGAAATGGATTATAACTTTGACTCGTAGAGGAAAAAGACATTGATCCAAAAGTTGGATTGGAATGCGGTATATGACCACCCATAAACGGGAATAGCTAAAAATAATTTGATCCATTTGCCATGAATGCAACGCAGCTGGTGGAATACTTAAAGGAACTAAAGGAATTGCATTGGTTGGCTTTCCAGAAGGGAAAAAGCCAATGCAAGAGGCAACAACTTGAGAAATTGCACTCGAAGATGGAATGGAAGTAGAACCAAATATAGGAGTGTTAGGAGTAACAGAAGGTATAGAAATGGTTCCTCCTCCTTGTATGGATACTAGAGTTTGTATACTCATAGCACTTGTCATGGATGTCATGCTTCCAACAGTGGTCATCAAAGGAAAAGATCGATATAAACATGGGCCCGAAGGCCTATTGGTCAGAGTCCCTACGTATAATAAAAAGTTTGGATAATAAGGAGGAAGAGGAGGATTAGTATCCACAATAGACTCATAAAACTCTTGAACCTCAATATTGTCTTCTGACGTGAAGAGGACTAGAGAAACAACTGGAGTGTTCCTCTTTAACTCTCTACTTATACCACGTCTATCTTGTGAATTAGTAACTCCAATCGGAGGATCAATATCCGATGCACTTATTGCCACTGGTTGAAAACCACTGGCAGGATTGCTCCTACGTCTTCAAGGAGAAGGCTTATGACTTGTAGGTGATAGCCCATGAAGTCAATTATACTAATGAGCCAGTCGATCAACCACTTTGAATTATTTTAAAGAGATATACTTAAATACTCAAAAATTGTAAAGCTAGGAAAACTAGGAGCAAAGAAAACTCTCTAAAAGTCCCTAAAGATATAAGAAATCAAACTACTTTCAAGTATTTCCGCTCCGAGTGATTACGACTGAATTCCAAATTATAAGAAAGTCAAAATCAAGGGCCTTCCAAAAATAGTCTATGGTAATTATGCCCCAGGCCTGCTAGCGAAGGTATCAGAAGCAATTACACTGACCTCTAGACAACAGCCTTTTCTGGTGCAAGCACGCAAGCTTCACAAGGGTACCCTCTAGAAGTATTGTTTAACGTGATGCAACGTCAGCCTCAGGTGCCATGGGATTCCCCTATACAGCCACCTATGCGATCCCTAGGAAAGGAAACTATGGATACCAACTTGTATCAAAAGCTGGGCGAAACAATCGTGAGGCGAGATCCAACAAGTAGGAGAGGGGGTATCTCTCTTCCTTGTCTTCACTCATGCTTAAGTCCTAGTCATGGAGCTTTCTCAATCTTTCTAACAATATTGGGTTTCTCTCTTTATTCAAATTCTAAGTTTTGTAATTTAAGCGGCCTTTGAGAGTTAACTCTCTACTCACCTATTCCAAGGCCCTAATGAAGCTAAACTTGTTGCTATTTATTAATGACAACAATAAAATTTTAGTTCATTCTATTAGATCGCTTTATTTTATATAGTTGTTCTCTAAGTCAGGGGGAATTACGAGAGTGAAACTGATGATGTTTTATGACACAAAAGAAACCAATAGAAAACTAATTATATAGATGCAGTCATTTTCTTCAATGAAGAGTGATTTCTACTTAGGTTCTACGAAAACCTATATATAAGAAAAATATTATTCTTTTCTTATTTGAAACAATCCACACACACCCAAAATCTACAAAGACTAAGAATGCTTAAAATGCAAACTAACCTAATGCAAGTCAAAATGATGATGCAAGATCGTAAACAACACTCATAAGAAAATGTGGTTCATTATAGAGACAATAAGCCAACTTGAAAATGAAGTGGGTAAAATTAAAAACAAACCTCTCTCCAAAGCAAGAAGAACAAATTGCAAAAGATCACAATTCGCTTCTCACCAACAAAACAAAACAAAAAAACCGTAAACCAAAAGCTTGGAAAAGAAAAACAAAAGCGATGTTTTTGTGTTTTTCCTTTTAAGGAAACAAAAGAAACTTTTTGAGGTCACAAAAGTACTACTAAAATTCGAAAGATCAAGAAATAAGCACAAGGAGTATTTAAATCTTGCAAGTTATAAAACTCATAAATAAATTGAACTTGAAACAAGAAAGACTACAAACTCGCACAAATTGATCCAAACAATAGCAAAAGATTTCAGCAAACTAACAAAATGTCAAGAAAGAAATACTTTCAAACTTTCCAAAAAGGCTCTCAAAGAAGCATGAAAAGAAACAAGACCACCAAAAAAGCAAAGCAAGAGAACTTGAAATCTTGGCTGAAAATGAAATTAAAATCAATTTCTTGTTCTAGAAAACCAAAACATCCAAGAACTTCAAAGCGAAGCCTTGAACCCAAGACACAAACTAAGAACTTGTTTAAGAAGCAATCCTAGGCCAATCAAGACTTTTTATTGAGAAGGAGATTTTGAAAAAGAAATCTTGCAGGAAAACTGAGTTCTCCAGACAACAAATGACCATACAACAACATAAATCACTAGGTAGTAGACCTAACTGGGGAAAAATATTTGAAAAAACAATTCAAAAAATTGCATACGCGACTGTGTAACGACACAGAAGCATGCTTACGCATTTCTAATACAAGAAAATCGCATATACGTGAATCTTCTTGAAGAAACCTGCGTGTATATCCGACTGTAACCTAGGAAAATTGTGTATACAAAGCTTAATTAGGAAAACACAAAAATCAAGGTCTAATCAAGAAGATCAAACTTGATGCCTGGGGAACTAATAGATCAAACAACACTATAAAAGCAAGCAATCAATAAATTGAACCCTAATTGAGAACAAACAAACCAAACCAAACCAAGAATAACAAGAATGTTATCTCCAGTGGAGTCACCAATTCTATTGCGAGTGAGAACACCCTAGGGTCTTGGTTTGAGAATCCCAACAGAGAAAAAGTCAAACCACAACAAGAAATGCTCAGGAAATCATCCTAAATTCTTATTCTATTGAACTATGTAAGAGTGTCCTTACCCCGAAGTCCTACGTTTGAGTAGATCTCACAGGGTGCAAACCCTCAGCTTCTCTTAATGTGTTTGAAACCTAAAAGCTATTCAAGTCAAACATATACAATAGTAGAAGCATAAAGCATGTTCATGATATTAAATTTAAATCATATAAATGAATGAACAATTACACATCAATGTAAGATTCATAAATGAATTACAATATAAATAGATTCATAAACACATTTAATATCAAAAACATAAAAAATTCCTTTATTGAAGTTAGCTACAAGTAAAGTGGAGAAATACAACCTGAGTCCTTCTCTGGCTCCAAGCAGAATCATCCTCCAGATCCGTCCTTTCCCAGCCTCATCAATATTCCTCCATCACCAATACAAGGATATCTCAAGAAAGATTAAGGATATCTCCAACAAGGAAACAAGGGTTTCTTGAAGCTTTGGGGAGTGCAAGAGGCAAAAGGATTTCATCAAACTCGATCAGGGATAATCTCACTATAGTATCAATATCTTATCTCTTCTCCCTTACGGCCTTCCCATGGAGGTTTATTTATAATTCTCCAAATTAGTTTTTTCTTAAGTGTTTTAACATATGTATGCGGGTTGGGTATATGTTGACCCAAGTGTACACGCTTTTATCATAGGGAAAAGTAGCTTAAAGGGAATAAAACATTGTTTTTTAGATTTTGGACCAAGTCTAGAAGGAATGGTTTCTCTAGGCCATAATCAGAGCATTAGATCTACCAAGAGTGGTAAATGGTGCTATAAAAAAGTGACATACATAAAGGAATGAATTCTACTCATAAATGACTAATCAACGTTATCAATGTTGTTGTATCTCTACTTCCTGTCAATGATGTCCTCATGTTAATCTAGGTTGAGTGATGATGTCTAAAGAAGAATTGATTGAATGATGAAGTTGAATTTCGTTACATGTTGATTGTTGAAAAGATTAATGATGTTGCTAACTGTATGAGGGTTCTGTAAGCTAACAAAATATTTGAGAATAATTGTAGTCAACTTTGCGTCTAATTCAGAATTATAAGCTTTTAGTATATTGAGATCTGTACGTAGGTTTCTCTATAGAAAAGTGCCTATACACACAAGCTTCCTTAAGTGAAGAAACATATACACGTTGGTATATTAATGATCAAGGTTGCAGTTGATTCTATGTGTTGATGAAGTATTCTAAGTTCATATCTATGTTTTGGTTATAGTGATCTCACTGTTCTATTTGAATTAAGTGGGTGTTTTCTTTAGTTGATCTACAAGTTGTGATGCATTAAAGCAGGTGGATCAAGTGTGAAAATTTATGAAACGTGTTCCATAGATGTTCCTAAGGGTTGGTTCCTTCAGTGAGGAAGTCAAAGCTTCCTGCCAGTAGTAGCTGGTAATCAGATCAAGGGGTTGGAACATCCTTCCAGTAGGAGCTGGAGAATGAGCGAAGGTTGTAGCGTTAAGCAGGTAATGCCTACGTACTGGCATGAGTTTGCACCAGTACAAGAATGTACGAAGTTTTTGGTATTAATAAGTTTGAAGACTGAGATGACAACAACGGTGGTTTTCTCCCACATTGGGTTTCCACCTTAAATCCTGGTGTTTACTAAGAATACACTAGTTTCTTTTACAACAGTCGTGTACATACGTGTTATATGGAATTTGTATCTACAGATAAACATATTTTCCCTAAGTGGGTAGTTACACTTAGAACAATAGAAATAAAGTAGTTTAACCTTTTCCTATAGTAGTTAGATGAGATGAAGGAACCTACTTGTGATCTTTCACTTCCTTGATTTCATTTGAATTGCTCTCGTCACTCCCACTGGAAGTGAATCTACTCAATTGGTACCTATTGTTTCAGGAATATTTAGTGTTCGTGGACAAACGCCTAACCCTCTAGATCTAGGAGCAGGTATAGAAACAATAGACAAAGTAATATCTACCTTTTCTATAATCAATAGATAAAACAAGAGAGAAGAGAAACCTACTTGTCATTTTCGCTAGCTCCTTGTCTCCCTTGACCAATCTTGCTGCTCCTTTCCATACTTAAGCTGCTTAGAAAGTACCTGCACAAACACAGAAACAAAAATCCATCAAGGAAAAAGATAATGATCTATTTCTTATAAATAACATGGAATCAAGAACATGATATACATATGAAAGCATTAACATATAACAAAAGCATAAGGAAAAAGTCTTGAAAACTTTATTGATAAGAGGAAAGATTACAACCCATAAGTGCTCGATCTAGTGACACCTTTCCAATTCAATCCTTCTTCACCTCATGAAAAGCAAGAGACTCCATTATTATTACAATACTTTCACTCAATTATAATCTCATATCACCAGCATCTCCTTGCAACTCAATCTTTTTCAGCCCCTGATCCCTTAGATGAGTGATCTATTTATAGGTGAGTGAAGGAGGTTATGCCATCAATGGTGATAATGAATGCATTTCTAAATTTAGAAATCAGTCCCATGGAAGAAGGGATAGGGGATTGATGTTTCCTAATTCCCTTTCTCATCCAAATGTGAACTCAAAGGTGTAGGTGGCATTTGTGAAACTTCTAGAGGTTTCCAATGGATAAGGAATCTTCAAACCCTCATAGCAGTTCGCTTGAATTCGCTCAGCGCGGGCCAAAGAGGGACTGTGTTGCATAGCACCATGTCAGTATATGGTTTGCATTGCAGTGCACCCTAATGAAGGCCTACATGCGTTGATCTTCTTAGAGGTGGTTTTAGGATGTTCCCAGTGATGGAACTTCTTTGGAAGTGAGGCATTCTGATGAATAACTTCTTTAGGGCATGTAACAACTGCACTAGGGGTTGATGAGCCCTAATAGCATCAATATGTAATTTGGGGTTGATGTTCCCCAATGGATCTGTAATAGTTTCCCCCTAAAGCATGAAGTCGTAAATATATATGTTGGGTGAAATGCTTTATCACAAGGAGAGGAGGTTTCGAAACAGAAGGTGACCTGCATTAATTACAATACATATATCATGATAATTTGATTTTTCTCATGAACTAGCTGAGGGAGTCATACCCATGCTCAACTTATAAACTTTCATTACATGTACAAATATAGTCATCTATAGATATAGACCCACGAATGGTTGATCGTGGATGTAAGGCCACTGTACATTTGATTTAATACTCCTAAAAATATCGTAGCCTGGATGGACGAAACTAGATCTGGGGTCCTCAATCTCATTCAATATTTTGTTCAAGTACAAGTCTAACCATGTGAATAGATGTTCTAACGTCGAACATGGAAAGACATTGTCTAATTACCAGCCAATGATGTAAGTTGTTAACATACGTGAGAGGAATCAACGATAATGACGATGACCCTCAAGGTACTACAGTACATTTTGCATGGTGTGAATAATTTATTTGATGTCGAACACCATACAAAGTCTTTTGGTTGAAGGCAATTGATGTCAACCTGTCACCGAAAGCGAGAAACCTGCCATTGATGCATGCAAGCTTTAGGGTACTGAAGGCATGTTTCTATGTTAATTTCTTGGATGATGTGCTGATGTCGACAAGACGCAACTCATTGCAGGAGGGCCTTGGTGTATCCCACATCTACAACATGAAACAAGATAAATGATTTTGGAAATGAGAATCGACTAATGACACAAAGTTAAGGAATGGCAGTCATGAAAATGAAGGTTTACTATATTGCAAAGGATGAAGTTTGAACTGAATGACTTCTCTTGAACATATCGGCGACACTATGATGAATTGGTAGCATTGACCCAAAACAAAGTAATGGATGGTATGATAGACCAATGGTGTGATAACCATCAGGCTAAATGACCCAACCCACATAGTCATGGTGATGAGGTGAAAGTGTCATGCACAAAAGCGACTTGCTACCATAAAGTTTTCTCGACTTTTTCCCATTTTCCCCAATCATTGCTGACTAGTACCTCTTTATTTTCTATCAAGATTGAGGAGGATAACATATGCTCGTTGTATAATTTCAACCTTCGAGTGAGTCCATCGCTATTTGATGCTTTAATGAGTCTAGCAAAGGTGAAACTCGGCCTTATCTAGATGGACAAGTTTGTCACTATTTGATGTTTTTAACGAGTTAAACGACAAAGACAAATCGATCCTTTTCATGTTTAGAGAGTTTGAAAAGGGACGAAAAGGAAAATCCACAAGTTATTTTTCGTAATATAATCTCTCAAGTCTGCAAAAGCGTAAAATAATACAAGAGAGATACTTCTGTTTTGTTTGCCGGAGAATCCACAGTAAGAACCATTTTATGCCAACGTTTCGAATCCCAACCGGGATCCATCATCAGGACCATTTGAATGCTGGATAGAAGAAGAGCTGATTATAAGGAATATACAGTAATGAGAATTAAATTAAGATGGAGGTCGGCTATCATTTTAGG